>PVJO010026986.1:0-20303 GCA_004026905.1 Hystrix cristata | reverse complement strand
GAGGGGAAAGGGAAAATATGGAAAATGATGAATGAACCTGATATAAATAGGGGGGGAGGGAGGAGAGGGGAGGGGCGGGGGAGAGGGGGAGAACCAAGATGCACCATGTATAGGTACAGAATAAATGTAATGAATGTGACCAATGTATGTAGAATGTACCAATACATGCTCTTGGTTTAAAATAAATTAAAAAAAAAAAGTCATGCTAGTTTTTGTAAATTGATCTTTATTCAATATTTCATGGACGTCTTTACCCATTAACAGTAGATTTGTTACTTTTTTTTATATGCTGGGAATTGGACTCTGGGCCTTTTCACTGAGCTGCATCCCCATTCCTTTATTTATTTTTAAATTTTGAGACAGGTTCTCACTAAGTCATTAAGTTGTGTGGGCTGAACTCATATTTACAGTTCTCCTGCCTTAACCTCCCGGGGTGCTGGGACAGGTATGTGGCACCATACCTGGCTAGATTTCTCACTTTTTTTTTTTTTTTTTTTGGTACCAGGGATCGAACTCAGGGCCTCATGCTTGCGAGGCAAGCACTCTAACCACTGAGCTAAATCTCCGGCCCGATTTCTCACTTTTAAAAATAAGTTTACAGGTATAGTAATGCATGCCTGTAAGCCCAGCACTCAGAAGCCCAAGGCAGGAGGATCACCGCAAGTTCAAGGCCAGCCTGGGCTACACAGTGAGTTCTAGGCCAGTCTAAGCTACATAGAAAAACCCTGTTTCAAACACAGAAACAACAAAGTCAAAATATTCATTTCATATGTATTTAATCTCTGTTAAACATTTAGATTTTTCACAGATTTTTACTATTATAAACTATGCTTCCATGTATGTTGAAAGAGCAAATCTTTGTAACTATTTATTGCCTAAGACTAAATTTCTAGTACTGAACTGCTACCGTGCACTCTCATTTTTGTAGGTTGTTAATATACATGGTCAAAAATGCCATCCGGAAAGGTTGAGCTAAATTTAGAATGATCACACACAATTGTGAAAGAGCATTTTATTAATAAGTATGCAGGGATCCTGTGCATAAACTAGATCTGGCCCAGTGGCTCTAGGACACGTCACCCTAGCCATGTCCTTCACACCCAGCAATACATGGAAATGCCTTTGTCCCACACCTTTGCCAACAGATATCAGCCATTTTATTAAATCAGCACTAACTTTCAAGAAATTATATATGGCAGAATTAATCTATACCTCACTAATTAGCTGTGGGATGGCAATTTTTCATGTTTGTTTAGGTCACTGTCTTCCTCCATTTCATACTGGGTTTTTATGCTTTGTTTTTCTTGTAAAAAAGATCTGTATATGCAAGAGATTGATTCTTTTTTATCATATATGTACTACTTTCACCCTGTCATTCGGTTTGTTTTCTTTCTCCTTGACCCATGTCAGTTATAAAATAAATTACAATTTATCTACTTCTTTTTAAATATACATATTATATTGACTATGTAGAATGATTATTATAGAAAAGCTTGGGAAGGAGATCTGTTAAAATGTTGCTAAGTCTTTCTCAGGGCAGTGAGTCTAGAGTGAATTGTTTTGCTTCCTCTTGCATCTTTGTGTTTTTTCAGTTTTCCTGTAATAAATATATATTACTTTTATTTCTTTTTATTTTTTTAATCTCTTTTTATCAGGGAAAAGATCACACAAAATTTATTACATGTATAAGGCATGGGAATATGAGACTCCTTTTTAATTTTTTTACTGATAAATATTGTGTAATTTATTATGTACAACATGATGCTTTGAAATGTATTTATTATGGATTGGTTAGATCAAGCTAATTAATTTGTGCATTACCTCACATACTTATCATTTTCATGATGCATTATTTGTGTTATTGTTAATTTGTTTCTTACCACAAAAACAAGAATAGTTGGGTCAATGTGATGTATGATTCAGCACTACTGTCAGATTTTAGCAGCAGTAGCAGCAACAATAATAAATTCTGAATAACTTAAATTGAGAGAAAAAACTTCCATAGTGCTGTCCTTGTAGAAGATGTAACTAAGTTCAACAACTATTTATTGATTGCCTACAATTCAATAAACATTCGTTGAGTACCAGTATCCATTATCACAGTAGGCACTTGTGGGAATGCCAAACAATTTTTAAATAAAGAAACTGTTCTAGAGGAATCTATTACCTATCCTGAGGCTCTTGGTCTCAAAAATCTTAGAGGAGAAGGTATTTTCTCTGTTTTATTGGGATGTAAGAGCCCAAAGCAAAGAATGATCTCTTAGACCTCACAAACGTGTTTTGAGGTGAGGCTGAATGGGTACCAGTAAGAGAGAAACCTGTCTGAATCCCAGCTGACTCGGATAGCGCTCTGTGTAAGGCTCACGGGCCCCCAGGGGACCGGTGTGTTCCAAGAGGCAGCACATCTCTTAGTCACTCTCTTGCTGCCCTCTGTGTCCCTACTGAGGTTACAAGGTCATTTTACTTAACCTTGACAGATTAACCTTATCAAACACTTCTGCATATGCAAGAGACTATGAAGTTCTACAGGAAGCTTCTGATTAAAATGTAGCCTCTCAGTAAAATAAATGTTCATGTTCTTTTAATTTGTTTTTCCTTTTAGAACCTCGATCCATGGCAGAGCCAGGTAAAGATTATCTCAACTTTAATTTATTAATATGCAAGGAGTGATTTGATCTATATAAGAAAACATGTTGAAAAAAAGAAAACGTGTTGATCCCAGCACTGTGTTGTTAGTAGATTTTATTGGACAAATATTAAGATGAGATAGATACAGGGGATAGTTGGTGAAGCTCTCACTGCTAGAAAATACAAGTCACTCATAAAGCAGAACATAAACACCTGAATGCTCTCTCTGCAACCGCTCTGAAAAGTCAGGTTGTATTTGTCATCCTGGGTGAGAAGGATGGTAGGAATTTCAGCATTGTAATTCTTCTGACAACCGAACGGAAGGGCGTTCTGGAAGACACTGAACATGCAGGTCGTATAGCACTGCGCCGGTCCTCTGCTGCATAGTAAACACAGAACTGGTCTTTCCTTGGACAGAGCACTCAGTGTATCTATGGTGGCCTCACAGTCAGCTTTTCTAGAGGTGGCTGAGACCATTTAATTCAGTTATCATGAAGCACTGAGGTGCCAAGTTTCTCCTCATACAACCACGTTTTAATAATTTTGTTTGTTGGGGCTATTGAGTGACAAGTCAAGGTTTATGTAACTATCTTATATCTCCTCTTCATTAGTTTTGTTTTGTTTTGTTTTTTGGGGTATTTTTTGGTGCTGGGGATCAGACTCAGGGCCTCTCGCTTGCTAGGCAAGCACTCTACCCACTGAGCTAAATCCCCAGCCCCTAATTCTTTTTTGTGATTTGGCTTTAAATTTATTCTTACTTGGTTCCGTTTTTACCATCTGGATTGATGACATCAAAATAGAAGATAATCTCAGTTTTCATAATATGCAATATATTATTACAGAGGTGTTGGGGATTTAGCTCAGTGGAGAGTACTGGCCTAGCAAGCGCAAGGCCCTGAGTTCAATCCCCAGCGCCCCCCAAAAAAATATTATTATAAAGTGCCCTCGTCAGTATCAGCCTGTCTGCATGGAGCTATTGGTTCCATCCTTTGACTCATTTAGGTTGCTAATCAATCAATTCCATCAAATAATTACTTTTACCAATTATTTTCAAAGAATGACTGTAGTCATTGACTTTTGTAGAATACGAATCTGCTATCAGTGAATTCCATAATTCCATTCTCATGATTAAGTCAGCACTTGTTCTGTTTTGTTGGTATATAGAGGAGATCTGCACCTTGGTCATTGCCGAGGTGTTTGCAGAAGACTCTGGGTGCTTCACGTGTACTGCAAGTAACAAGTACGGCACGGTGTCCAGCATCGCACGGCTCGACGTGAGAGGTGAGGAGTCTGGAAATGCCAGTACAGTTCCCACTCTGGGTTTGGATGTGAATGTGCAGTTTACCTTTCCTTACTGCTTTACATGTGAATAAAGAAAGATTCCAATTATTGAGGAAAGTGGTGTTTTTAGTTTTGTATTTTTGTTTTTGTTCTGTTTTTTGAGACAAGGTCTTGCTATATAGTTCAGGCTGGCCTTGAACTCACTATGCAGCTCAGGCTGGCCTCAAACTCACAGCAATCCTCCTGCCTCAGCCTCCCAAGTGCTGGGATTATAGGTGTATACCACCTTGCCAGCTGAGGAAAGTGTTCTTGAACAACATCAATTTTCAATTTCTTATTGGGTTTAAAGCCACCACCACCACCCCAGTTATCCTGCTGTTGCCCTTATACTTCCTAAGAAAACTTCTCCTTGATCTTCTGTAAACTTCCGAAAGAGAACGTAGATTTTGAGTGTAGTTCTTCCCTGCATCCTCGCAGTTCTTTAATACCCTGGATTCTGATCTGATTTTGACAAGCATTTTCCGACTTCTGCACTCCGTCGGCTTGACACCGTCCCAGTTGCGTGCATGCCCAGTGCCAGGTTAAAGCACGCTTCGGTCCCCTTAGACAAGGCTAACAGCTTGGGTCCTGCAATTGTCCTTTCAGGAAACGAAGACCTCACCAACAATGAGGCTCTTCACCCAGCCAATTCCACTGCCAACCTGGCCGCTGGCGAGCCCCCGACACCCCCACCCAACCGACAGCCTCCTTCTGCAGAGCAGTCCCCCAAACCCAAACTCGAAGGGGTCCTGGTGAACCACAACGAGCCCCGGTCCAGCTCCAGGATCGGGCTGCGAGTGCACTTTAACCTGCCTGAAGACGACAACCGGAGCGAGGCGTCCTCGGAGGGGGACGTGGCGACCACCCTCCGGACCAGGCCGGATTCCTTCCCAGAGAGGTTCAACGGCCAGGCCTCGAAAATCCCGGAGCCCTCCTCCCCCGTCAAAGAGCCCCCTCCAGTTCTGGCCAAACCCAAACTGTAAGTACAGATCAGAATGGGTGACATGTGTGTGTATGAGCCCCTCTTGAATCTGACCCTAAAAATGATGGAGCTGAAAAAGGGAATTGCTGAATAAGAAAACACACATTAAGTGCATTGCGGAAGTACATCCTTATGCCACGATAATGTCCCATCACTGTCATCCTTATTATTGATACTCTACCTCCAAGCCGTGTTGCATCTGAACTAGCGCATAGAATCATTTGTCTAATG
The DNA here is from genome assembly GCA_004026905.1 of Hystrix cristata. NCBI lineage: Eukaryota > Metazoa > Chordata > Mammalia > Rodentia > Hystricidae > Hystrix > Hystrix cristata. The sequence goes on along the minus strand of PVJO010026986.1, from coordinate 15,142 downwards.
CTGCAGTCTCCGCATAAAGCATTTCTGTGCTCTTCTTATAAAGCCCTTTTCTGTGTCTAACAATCTTTAGCATCTGGCATTTCACCCTAGCATTTTCCATTTCTGCTTCAAATGAAGCACTGGTGCTCATCATGGAAAGCTATTTAGTATTTCTTAATCTGTACTGTTGCTGGTTACACTGCTGTAACAATAGATCTTGTATACATGTAATAGGATGAAAGAAGTCATGGTTTTCTGACAACCCGGGTACCTACTGTCGTGGCCCGAGCTGTCTAGAGAACCGCTGTCAGGGCTGCATTGTGACATTTAATGGTCATTCGTAGCAAAGCAAATATGGAACATAATGCTGTGTTCTGTTTCATCCACACATCAGAATGATAGAAATTATGTCTGTGATTGCATAACCCTTTAAATATCAACAAGAAAATCTACAGCAAGAGTGTTCCCTCTGCTGACCAGGAGATGTTCCTGGGCACGGTTGGTCTTCTTTAGTCTTGTCACAGAACCAGGCACATTTTGCCTGCCACACAGTATACCAGCCACTGAAATGATGACTTTGGGAGAGCTTGTTCATGAGCCAGGAGATCAAGTCTCTAATCTGTCTACCCAGGATGGAGTTTAGGGATATTTCCAGGCTGAAGATGGTGACTGAACTTCCTTAACTGTTACCATCCGGACCAAGGCTTCAGAGCTGTTATCTACAGCCAACGTAAAGCCAGTAAGCAGAAGCAGGCGAAGTCTAGAGGGTTTATTCAGGAACAGAGAGCAGGGAGAGTTTACTCAGCTCCCCTCGCCCCAGTTTCATTTTTATATTTTCGCCATATAAGACAAAATTCTGGGTGCAAAATTCAATGTTATGGAGTTGGGGGTTTAGCTCAGTGGTTAGAGCACTTGCCTTGCAAGCACAAGGCCCTGAGTTTAATCCCCAGCACAAAAAAAAAAAAAAAAAAGAAATTCAATGCTATGAAACATCCCTGTAATTAAGTCTTATCCAGAAATGTCTCAGTCCCCTCAAAATTCTGCCAGTCACAGGAAACAGGAATCTACTAAAACTACAAAGAGTGGAAGAGATTCTTGTAGGAATATATGCAGTATGATCAAAATATATGGTGTTTAAATTTTAAAAATGCAATACAGTAAAAGACACATTGCCATTAATCTCCTTCAGCCTCAAAGTAGTCCCATCCCCCTTCACTTCAAACACATCTATCCCATCATTCTTGCCATTTTTTGAAGCAGTCCTGGAAGACCACTTTCATGAGCATCTTTATGAGATACAATTAAATTTGGTGAATGTTGCTGGTGAGTGCCATCCAATGGAGAAGTAGGCTGGTGAAAACATGATGGTGTCTCTTCCTCTCCCTTATTCCTGGGATCTGGCACCTTGTGACTTCTGCCTCTTCCCCAAAGTTAAAATGACCGTGAAAGGTAAACGTTTTGAACTGTTTCAGGACACAGGCGCCCTGACAGTGCAACGAAAAACACTCACCAAAGAGGACTTCCAGAACCACGTCAGACAGGGCGAGAGCAATGGGATAAGTGTGTGAAGTGAGGAGGGTTAATAGCAGTGTGTCTTTTACTTTAATAAATGTTTGAAATCTAAATAGTCACCATATTTTTCAATCATACTTTGTAAGCAGGTATGGAAAATCAAATGTGGCCAAGCCCTGCAGGAGAAGAGTGGGAGTCAGGAGCTGGGCTTCCTGGATCACTCATGTGATCTGTGACAGAGGTCCTCCCAACCTCTGTCCACAGAGCTGGCTCACCGTCTGTCTGTCTGAGCATCTCGTTGCTCTTTCCACATCCGCTCCATCTTCTCCCTTTGCTGGCTCGTCAGCTCAGCTGTGGTCCATAGTGGCGATGCCCCCCTTCCACGTCATAATTTGTGTCAGATGCCACTGCTGACTCAGAGGATCTCAGCATCTTGATTCCAAATTGCAGTTGCTAATCCTGGTCAGGTGACCACCCCACCATTCAACTGTGCAGAGGATTTGTGTTTGGAAGGAAAAGGAGGTGCACAGATCATATCAGGAACTGTGGATGGAAATTCTCAGAGAAGGGAGTTGTTGGAGACAAGTAACCCTACAGAACCTTCTTGGGGGTTGCCTTCTTTGCGGGGTTTTCCTTACCCTGGGTTGTGTTAGAGGCTATTAGGTATGTCTGTTAGGGTTGAGTTTTATAGTCCAAAAGACCCAAACTGACAGGAGTTAAACTCATGGGGGGTTATCTTCTCTTGCATCAAGGGAGCAGAGTATCTGGGACCATTCTGCTGGTTCCATCGTCACTATGAACACAGTGGCCTGTCTGTCTGCTCTGCCATCCCCAACACTGGCTTCTTCTCTAGGACCCGTCCAGTCCAAAATCCTGATGGTGGTCTGGTCATCACAGCCTCATTTCAAACAGCTGGCAGGGCAAATGGGCAGAAATCACACTCTCGATGTTAGAAACCTTCTTGGAGGTCTCATCCATCTAAAATCTTCTGTTTATAGCTCATTGGCCAGAATTTGGTCACGTGGTACACTAATAGCAAAGGAGGCTGAGAATTGTTTTTAGCTGCACCTATTTCCACTGTTCATAAAATCAGTTTCTTTACAAAGAGGAGAATTAAATAGACAGTGATGTCTGTCATAAGAATTCTGATTAATAAAAAAATTCTTTCTGCTGTTATGTAGTGGTTTCCTCTAAAAAGCCAGTCCTCGGCAATATATGCTTCCTTAGCATTCTTTGCCTTCCTTAAGTCTTCTCTTAATTTATGTGTGTATCTGTTTATATTTGGATAAGCACAAATATATGCACACACACATGCCTACAACTTTTCTTCCTAGTTTTTAAATTGCCATTACAATATTTATGTGTATTTATGAGATATGGTATGCAATTTTGACACAACAGACACAATTAATGGGGTAATCAGGGTAATGAGTGTATCCATCACCTTGAACATTTATCATTTCTTTGTGTTGGGACTTCTCTTACTAATTATAACCTCATTGGTTTTAACCTTACAAGTTTTGCATTAAACTACATGCTCATTCCTCTCAATGATAGGGTTTTTTCTTTTCCTTTTCTCTTTTTCTTTTGTCTTCTTTTTTTTTTTTGCCTATTCCTTTGATTTGCCATTCATATGGAAAAGAGATAACATAGATCTCAAAACTGCAACAGAAAAGGAAGCTGTCATTTTCAGTGTATCATCAAAGCCTACATAATTCTGACTTTGAAATTTTTGACTTGAATACCAAGTTATTTAAAGCAGTGATTCTTCATCCTGGCTGTACTCTAGAATGAAATGTGGACCTTTAAGAAAAATAAAATATGTATGGCCTCCATCCCACCTGAATCAGAATCTCTTCATAGGCAGCCAGTTTGGAAACCACTGGGCCAGAATTAGAGACATAACCTGAGACATAACCTTTCCCATTGCTCAGCCCTCGACCCCAAGGGGGGAAAAGCAATAATTAACACTTAAAAGCAAGTAAAATGTCAGACAAATCAGAATATACTGGAAAGCCTCTACTTGGAGATTAGTGCTGCTTTAGCGCACCGGTTCTGAGGCGCGGGTGCAAGTAAGGTCACTGAGGGCCTCGGTCAGTGGACTGGCAGCTTCCTCTCAGGCCCCGCCCAGACCGAGCAATCAGAAACTCTCAGGTGGGGTAAGCCCAGAAGTCTGTTTTAACTGGCCTGCAGGAGATTCTGAGGCTGGCTAAAGTTTAAGAACAACTGACTGTTTGTTTGATTGTTTATTTCTTTGTGACAGGGTGTCACTGTGTAGTTCAGGCTGGTCTTGAACTCACAGTGTAGCCTAGGCTGACCTCAAACTCGAAGAGATCCTCCTGCCACAGCCCCCAAGTGCTGGGATCACAGATGTGCTCAACCACACCCCACACCTAACCTAAAATTTAAAAGCTAGTAGTAACTGTGCCTGGATCCCTTCACAGGCTAACTTACTCTCTGGCAGCAGTGCCTAAATCAGTAAGGTTTGTTTCTGTTCTAGTCTCCAGATGATTGTAACTTGCAGCCCAGCACAGTGGGCACTTATAAAATCACAGCATGATGGAGAGAGGAGAGAGGGAGGGGAAGGGAAGAAGATGAAAAAAAGAATTAAGATGTGTTATGTACATGTACCAACTCCCCATGAGGGATGTAATCATTATGTATTACAAACATGTACCAATAAAAATTAAACACTTGCACACACAGCACATCTCAGAATTGATTATCCTAACCGGCGATGTACTGGGAAATGTTTAATGACTGACAGTGGCGAGAAAGCCTCAAATGTTAGCATTTGCCAGTTTCCTCCCACCACAGCAGATTTTGGGCCACTGAGAGAAGTCACCAAATGGATCACTGGGACACAGTACATACTACCTGTCCTTTAAAGCCAGGGAAAGCTTTCTTCACCACACACTGCCCAAAATGTTTGCCAAAACTGCTTTCAAAAACTACCTGATACCCACATTAATTTTTATGATTGTCTCACATTTTACCTCAAAAATTCAAAATCCCTAATAAATCCTTTTGGATTCTTTGTAATTCTGAAACTGATATTCATTCTTAACAAATCTTGCAACTGGACTTTTGTGATTCAGAAGCTAAAAAAAAGTAATAGTCACCATTTTTTGATCACTTATGTCCAAGAAATCACTTAAGTGATTTATTAATTCTCGCAACATTATAGATGTTACTATTTTACTTATAAGGAAATCAGGGTCAGAAAAGTCTTGAAACAACCCAAGATCACACAAATAAGGAGCGACTGAGCTGGGCGTGGTGGCACATGCCTACAAACCCGGCACTTGGGCGCTGAAACAGGAAGAGTAGAAACCTGATTTCAGAAATCATCATAGCAACAAGAAATGAGCAGCTGAGTTTGCAGCAATTTATGACAAGCTGTTACTTTGAATAAGAGGGCTTACTCAGGACTTTAGAACTAATATGACTTGTGATTAATCTTCCCTGCTTTCATCCTTTTGTTGCAGTTTGTACCTTTACTAGGAAATGGTAAATAAGTTCTACGTGCTATTTGTAAGCAGCCACTAGTTCTTATAGATCAGCACTGTAGGTACATTGCCCTGAGGGATTCCTCGGCCTTCAGTAGCTCATCCTGTCTCAGGCAGATCTGCACCTCCTCCCTCACCAGACACACAGAAGATTCAATGGAAGTGCACTGAATAGCAGAATCAACACCTCGCCCCACAGCATGAGGACGCTAATTCAAACAGCTGTTTTAAATTCCTTCTGAAACAACAAATGAACGGTTTTTTTTAATGGGGAAAAAAAAACTGCTCAAACAAAAGACATTATTCTTAAGTAAGTTCTTCCAGAATCCCAATCAAAATAACACCTCAGTAATATATCATTTTGTTTAAGGTTTGCAATTCTCTATAACCCACCATATAGCACTGAACACTGAAGCTAACGTGCCATTTGAAGTCTTACAGGAGAAAACCGAAGCAATTTAGATTCAATGGGAAGTAAAGGAAAATAGGAACAATTCAATACCAATGACTTCCTGGCTCCTCTTTATCTTCCTTTTCTTTCTAACATTACTTTTTCATGTACTATCTTTGCAGTTCCCTTAGCCACAGTAAAATACTTCTCCAGTGTCATCAGATTAAAATGTACTCAGACTACACACATACACTAAAAACTGTATAACACTCTTTATATCAATCACAGAATGTGACTTGCCAAATAGGAGATGCATTAAAAACGAAAAGATTTCGTACTTCCATACCATGGAGAAAGTTGACTCTAATATAATGATGCTACTTTATTTTCATGGCTTAAACACTTACTTCTAAAATGAAGGGAAAAGGACTGAAGGTGTAGTTTAGGGAAATAGTGCTTGCCTAGCATTTGTGAGGCCCTGGGTTTGATCCCTCAGCACCATAAAAAAATAAATGATAAAACAAAATAAAATGGGGGTAGTGTTTGTGCCAAGTAGCCAATACGCCTGAACTCTTAGTTAAACTCAACAAGAGTTTTTTCATAGGATGAACAAAGGCTTGCTCAGCATGCATTCCACAGCAGTAATAGAAGTGGAAATGGACTTTTATTTTGTGAAGTTACCTTTTCTACATATGATGTATTGGGAATGTTAATGAAATAAAGAAAAAATATTGTAAACTCCAAGAATTAAGAAAAATCAAACCAAGCACAGTGGTGCACACTGTCATCCCGGTTCTTGGTAGGCTGAGGCAGAAGGATCACCACAAGTTCAGGGCTAGCCTGGGCCACTTAGTAAGTTTAAAGCTAGCATGAACTACATAGTGAGACCCTGTCTCAAAAAAAACTAAGAAGAATCAAGGGGTTGGAGGGTGTGGCCCAATGATAGAGTGTGGGCTTAGCATGCACAAGGTCCTGGGCTCAATCCCAAGTACCCAAACAGTTCATTCTCTGTGTCCCAGAAGCAACACAGGTTTTCAAACATAAAACCAGGGGCCTTGAAGCCCCCAGTCCCACTAACCAGCCTTCCCATGGATCCTCATTCAGGAGTAGACAGCCTTGGTGACTTTGTGCACATGTGATTTTTAAGAAATTTTTATTCCTTTCTCTTTATTGAAAAACAATTAGCTGGCTTGTGAAGAGAAATTAGAGTGTGGGACTTACAGTAAATCATGTAATGCCTCTGAAGCCAGGTTCCTTTAAAGAGAGAAACCAGCTTGATCTTCTTTCTCCTTTTAGGGACAAAGAAAGTCCCGGACAATGTTTCTAATCAGGGTGACATATATTTTATCATACAAAGCCTGACACTTTTGAGAGCGAAAGCAAATTCTGGGAATACTTCTGCTGGGAAAAGAGGTGTAACCAGGACTGTCACAAGTGAATAGGACAGAAGTCACCTTATCAGCTTTTCAGTGGGGAGAGGATGATGACATGCACCCAGCATCTTTGATAAGGTTTGCCCTAAAGCAAGGCCAAGGGCTGAGCGGCTCAGTGGTAGAGGGCTTGCCTAGCATGGGCAAAGTCCTGGGCTTCAGGCTCAGCAATGACTGACGAAGTGTGCTGTCTTAGAGAATCCAGCCCTCATAATAACTCAGACTTGGGCGCAGCTCCATGCCTGTTCCCAGGCTGCCATACAGTGCTCTGGTCATCAGAAGGTCCAGCATTGCCAACAAGAGGAACATTGCCTCTATTTCTTTTTTCTAACCCATCAACTTGTAACACAAAGAATATAATGTGCATGACGCCCATAGGAGGAAGGAAAGTCCAACAACTCACCAGCCAGTCTTAGTTGATCTCTTGCCATTTCAATCGTATGTTTGTAACCAGCATCAAGCTAGACAGCTTGTGCACCGCAGAAGGGCGAGGCTGGAGTGACACGGCCCTCTTCTCTCCCACCCTTGTTCTCGTGCAGCGATTCCACTCAGTTACAACAGCTTCACAACCAAGTCCTGCTGGAACAACAGCAGCTGCAGAACCAGGCTCCCGCATCACCGAAGGAGTTTCCTTTCAACACAAGCGTCGTGAACTCCGCGGCTCCTCCCGCAGTCGCCATCTCCAGCAAGCAGCTGAAGGCTTCTGCGTCGTCGCAGACACTCAGCCTGGCCAGGCCAAAGCATTTCTTCCCCTCAGCAAGTACCACCGTGGCCACCATGTCCCCGTCCAGCTCTCCCGTGTTCACCTTGAGCAGCGCTCCTCAGACGATTCAGAGGACAGTGAGCAAGGAAAGCCTCTTAATGTCTTACCCCTCGATGCAAACCAAATCTCCGGGCGGGATTTCCATCCTCAGCGAGCCTCCCCTTCCAGCCCCAGCAGAACCAGCTCCGCCCCCACTCTCGTTCTCCATCCCCAGCGGAAACCAGTTTCAGCCCCGCTGTGTGTCCCCAGCTCCTGTCTCTCCCACCGGCCGGATTCAGAACCCAGTGGCTTTCCTCAGCTCTGTCCTGCCTTCTCTTCCTGCTGTCCCACCCACCAATGCCATGGGGCTACCGAAGAGTGCACCCTCTGTGTAAGTGTCACTCAGGGGTCTTGGTGTGAGAGATGCCAGGTTGAAGCTGGCGTGGTAGCGCACACCTATAATCCCAACACTCTAGAACCTGAGACAGGAGGACTGCCATGAGTTCAAGGCCAGCCTGAACTACATGGTGAGATCCTGTCTCAAAAAAAAGACAAGTGCAGAAGCCACTTGAAAGAGGACATATGCATAAACAGCTTAGTCTCTGACAGGACCCTTGTTAGTAGATTTCTAGATAATCGTATCTTTCAGATACAAAATGGATATTGAATACTTCTTAATTACTATGAATAATTTTTAATAACTAAAATATTTTAAAAGACCCCTACAAACACATTCTCTATACCATGCTCAATGCCATAAATGCCTAAAGACAGTTCATATCTAGTTGTCACTCTAATTTCTAGGCCCTGTACGCTGACTGGAGTTTTTCATGAGCACGTTGGTGTGAATTTATTTTACAGGCCATCCCAGGGACTAATGAAGAAAAACACAAAGCCTTCTCAACCCATGAGTGACAATTACATTCGTGAAACTAAGAATGCAGTGATTCTAGACTTGGGGAAGAAAATGAGCTTCAGTGACATTGGATCAAACCAGCAGGTAAGATTGTTGGACTCAGATGGTTTGATGGACTTTTATTGTAAGGAATTTTATTGCTTAATTCAGTCATGGGATACTCGGTCGTCTGACCTTAGGGAAGTTGATGCTCCAGCTTAGATGGTGGAGTCCAGACTAAGCTCATGCAGAAAGCTGGTCCACAGAGGTCTGCAGTTCTTGCTTAGGAGTTAATCCAGTTTATCTGTCCATGCATTTTAGCTTGAATAGAATAGACAGTAGTCGCTCCCTCTCTGCAGGGGTCGCCTTCCAAGACTGCTGTGGGTACCTGAAACCACGGATGGAACTGAACAGTGTACAGACTGTTTTTTCCTATAATACGGACTAGAATAAAGTTTAATTTTGAAAGTAGGCGCAGCAAAAGATTAACAATAATAATAAAATGAAATTATTGTAATGATATACTATTTAAAAGTTATTTAACACTTCTAAATTTTTCTACTTAATATTTTTGGATCCTGATTTACCACAAATAACTGAAACTGTAGAAAACAGTATGACAGATGCGGGGGGGATTATAGTAGTAAAGGAGGAAGATGTTGCCCATTACAGCAATCTTCAGCTCGAGATAGGGAAACACCACTGCATCTTTGCGATATCTCCCCATCTGAGCCTTGAGATAATGGAGACTTGAAGGAACACTGAGGTTCCAAGCTGTCCTTCCTTTGATTCCTTCGACCTCAGGTGCCAGAGGTCTGATCACCCATTCCTCTAGGTCTTTTATCAGGCTGAATCATTTGAATGGCCATCAGGGAACATCCTAGGCTCCACCGGGTACAGGTCCTTGCTTCCTAGGAAGTTTTTACACTGAAAGAGGAAGGAAACCCACGTGGGAGCATTGTGCAAACAAAAGAAAGACTGAGTGTTGGCTTCCTTGCACCACTTATTTGTGCTTTTGATAATCAAGAGGTTTGTTTTGGTTTTTTTCTCCTGTTTGTTTTGTTTGGAGACAAGGTCTCACTGTGTAGTCCAGGCCAGCTTTGGACCAGCTTTGTTGCCAAGGTTGTCCTTGAACTCACAATCCTCCTGTCTCAGTCTCTGGATCAAGTGATTATTGTTTAAATGTGCATTTATATTTTAATAATCTGACTCTTGGTTTATTTCTAAGATGGGATCTGATAAAATCTATTTTGAAATATAGCAAAATCTTAGTCAAAAGAATATGCTAAATATTGCAGATTTTGCCCTTCAAGGACTCCTAGAAATGAAGCTCCTGGTTGCCCTGACCACTCACTGTTTTTCTGTCAGGTTTCTTCTCCTGCTTCCAGTGACCCTGTGGATGGACGATGCTTTACTATTGTGCTGTCCCCTGGGCCACTCTGCCTAAGTGGACTCCTGAAAACTTGCTACTTAAAGCCTTCAAATTTTGGTTTTAAATTGCTAAACTGACACAGAATATTTAAACTTCCAAGTACTTTTCATATTATTATTTCTATTACATCTATTTCTGGGAGGCAGAGGCCAAAGCAGCCATCACCCTTCCTTTGCTCCTAGCTAAGGAACTGAAGCACAGTCACCCAGCAGTTCATGGTGGGACTAGAACCCAAGCCTGGTCTCCAGGACACTGTCACATTTTCCCGTGGGACTCACAGCCTTTCTCAGTTATATGACAACAGATACCCAAAGCCCTGAAAAAGTCACACTGCTTAGCATAGGTTTGCTTTCCTGTGGTACTGCCACCACATTTGTGGTTACTGATCCTTCTCAGTGACACTGAAGTAAGAGTTGGTCTTTTCCAAGGCAGAGAGGTGGCACTGAGACCCCTGTAGAAACCACACCAGTTCTGCACAGAAGCTGTCTGATTTTACTTTTATGGTTACACTGGGGTAAGCCCAGGTTAATCCACTGCCCAGCTCCTAGGAAGGCAGGGTTTTTCTCCTAATTACCTGCGATGTGAATACACATTAACATGGACTTTCGTGAGTGTAAGAATTCTCTCAAACCTCCATCATGAGTATCTTTGGAGCCAATAGCAGGAATGGAGCAAGTTTCTAAAAGCATCTTAGTCCTCACCATCTGTCTGTGCTATGCATCAGTCTTCTTAGGATTTTTGTTCTGAGAATTATTACAGTTTGTTCATTACAGAATTGGCCTAAGGCTTCACTCTCTGCCATGGATGCCGAAAGTCAAGCTACATAAATGAACTAAGGAGTGTTTAGGATAAATGCCTGCATGAGGCTCGCGGGTGTCAATTCTGCAGAAGTTTTAGAAAATGAAACAGTGACAATATTATGACAATGTTTTGTCCATTGCTGCCTGGGGAAATGACAGTGAAAAAGTCCTGGAGAACTGACTGAAGGCGGTATCGCTTGTGGCAAGGGCAAGAGTGTCAGTTTAGGAAAGCAGAAGGCGGTGGACAGTTGGAGGACACTCATAAAGAAACACTCATGCATTCACAGACTTTTTTTACCTGCAGTCTGGGGACACAAGAATCAAAATAGTCCATTTTCTCACTCCCATATTTATCTGTAAATGATTGCTTCTGAAGAATGTGCATCTGTTTTTGCTTTATTTGCTTCAAAAACTTTTAGGTTGAGAAAACTGGCTTCTCTTGTCCTATTTTAGTCCTAAGCAAATAAAGAATAGTAACTATTTTGAACATTTGTGTGATCTAGCATTACCACATGTGCTAAGCATGAAAATAAATCAGAAGACCCTGAATAATGAATATTATTGACTGTAAACAATCTCTTCCCCTGAATTCAAACTTATAAATTATGCTTTAAAAAATGGGCTGGCTGGGCAAGGTGGTACATGCCTATAATCCCAGTACTCAGGAAGCTGAGACAGGAGGAGTGCCATGAGTTCGAAGCCAGCCTGGGCTACGTAATGACTTCAAGGCCCACCTGTCTCAAAAATCAAAAAAAGAAAAAAAAATGAGTTTTCTTTGATATATCTACTACTATATATTTCTCTGTTGTAATATTTCAGCATTTGTACTCTCATTTTATATAACATTTCCAACTAGCAATTAACATTTGCTGTTGATTCTTAGAGCTTTGTGAAATACAAAGGTGTCATCCTTTCTGATGTTTATATTTACTAAAAATTCTAGCTTCCTAAACTGACAATGAATTGTTTGTGTTGGGGACAAGCCAAGAGCAAAGTGCTCTGATTTGTAGATTTTAGGCTAGGTTGTTTCCTATTCGGGGTACCATTTATCACCAGTATATCTCGATTGGACAGCAGTGAAATGTAAATGGTTTAGGTTAGTATAGTGCATCTCAGAAGTCAGACAAACCCAGGAGCACAAAATACAATGCAGCCTTCGTGGCCAATGATTCTAACTTGCTCATGACTCAGCATGATGTTCTGCGCCATCAGGAAATACTTGGTTTTTGAAGTTTTTTTTGTTTTTTGGCGTTCTGAGACAAAGTCTCCATGTGCAGTTCAGGCTGACCTTGAACTCACTGTGTAGCCCAGGCTGACCTCAAACTTGCAGCGATCCTCCTGCCTCAGCTTCCCCAGTGCTGGATTATAGGAGGTACCACCATGCCCAGCAATAAGTATTTGTTGACTCCTAGCTGACTGTTAATTTTGAAATCTTCTCAGAACCTCCACCCCCCATCTAATGTCATTTCCAACTTCCCTCTTCAACCTCACTTCTCTGGAAACTGTCTCATTCTTTATTCTGCTCCTCCTAAACCAGCTTTTTTTATTAATACTTCTTTAAAACTGTCTGCATTTCCCAGATACAGTCTGGTATGACAGACAGGGCCAGAAATAGGCACCCGATTCTTGCTCTGCCTTCTGTTCCTCTAATCTCCTTCTTCTCTAAGCTGCCCAGCCATTTCCTCTACTTAAATCCTACCTATTTTATCTCTTATCATGAATCTTTTTTTAAAGGAGAGGTTTATTTTGGCTTCTTAGCATGAATTCTTTATGACAGTCCTCTTTTGTGAGCAAGTAGTCATGGCTCCATTCCTTTCCTAGTAAGAATGACATATTAGCTTCCCACTGTATGTGATAAGGCCATTGGCACTGCAAAACCCTGGCTGCTGGGACAGTGAGGCGTCCCTTCATCTTCTGCCTCAGCCCCACCCAGCAGACACCATCATGCGCCCCCCCCAGGACAGAGGTGAGGGGGCATCTTGGTCCTCACTGTATTTCTGGTATGCCTGGCACAGAACAGGTGCCCAGTGAAGTTGGGCATGGTGGCACATGCCTATCATCCCAGCACTCGGGAGGCAGAGGCAAGAGGATGGCCACGAGTTGGAGGCTAGCCTGGACTACATAGTGAGCTCAAGGCCAGCCTGAACTACACAGCAAGACCTTGTCTCAAAAAAACAAAAAACAAACAAACAAAGAACAGGTGCTCAGTGAATATGTGCTGAATTAATACACAATTATGAGATGAACACCAGTTTCAGGTGGAAGAATTTAACTTTTTTAGTTGGTGTTGGGGTTTTTTGTTTTTGATACAGGGTCTTATCAAATATACTTCTCTTTTTTTGGAGACAGGGTCTTACTATGTACTTCAGGCTGGCGTTGAACTCGAGGTGATCCTCCTGCCTCTGCCTCCCAAGTGCTGATAGGCATGCGCCACCACACCCAGCTAAAGTTATATTTTCAAGCAGCATATTCTCCTGATTTTTTTTCTGTTTTCTTTCATGGAGCAACTACATCTCCATGCAATTCATGAGCTTGGAAATGGTGGGCCATTTGTCATTAATCTGATTTCCATACTGGCTAGATTTACACAGAAAAAAATATTCCTTTCTTTGAGCACAGAGAGCACCTACAAGCAGCTGAGATAGAAATCCCTGACTTTACTCACAAAGGAGACAAGGAACAGGAAAGTGGAGAACGCAGCACAAATCCAGTACAGGAAGTTTAAAATGTTCACCCACCGACCGCAGAGCAAGAGTACAGCTTCTACACAGAATAGTGCAAAAAGTACCTTCAAATTTAACTTGAACATACTTACTGCTCGTGTTTACGAAGCTCCTTAAGAAATCTGAGTCACATTGGTCACAACCTGGATTGATGTGTTCTAGGGTTAGATCTCCTTGAGATAAAGCCAAGCACTACAAAAAAGTCAGTCCCTGCTTCGGGCTCGGCGCGCAAGTGTGCGAATACCTCCGGCGCGGGGCGTCAGGGACAGGCCGAGCCTGCGCGTCTCCGCCACAGTCGTGTAGCGTCTTCGTTCGGAAGGCTCAGCCCCCAGGAGACCAAGAAAGCTGTTATGGGAACTCCTGACCTTGATATTATTGTATTGCTCATCTGCAACTTATACATCACGTCCCTATAACTGTTACATTTAACAATTATGTCTCAAAAGCAATTTAAAATGTATCCACTGGGGCTAATTCCTTGCCTGCTCCTGGCAATACCAAAGGCAGGGTAATCTCAAATCCTTCTGGACCATTTTTTATTCCTATAAATTCTGTGGTTACTTTGCTGCAAAAATACAGCCTTGATTCAGTAATTCATACCTTCCACTCCTGTGATAACAGTATCCAATGCACATCCAAAATAAGATCTACCAGGCACAGTGGTGCACACCTGTAATCCTAGCATTCACCAGAGCTGAGGGAAGAGGATCGCAAAGTTGAGTCCTGCCTAGGCAACTCAGTGAGACCTTGTCTCAAAAAAATAAAGGGTTGGGGTGCAGCTCAGGGGTACAGTAGCCCTGGGTTTGTTCTCTCCCCACTCGCAAGGGTGCTGAACTTTTTTTGTTTTTTGGTTTTTTGGTTTGGTTTGGTTTGGTTTTTTTTTTGAAACAGGATCTCGCCATGTAGTTCAGGCTGGCCTTGAACTCACTATGTAGCCCTGGCTGGCCTCGAACTCATGGTGATCCTCCTGCATCAGCCTCCCAGGTGCTGGGGGAAAATCATTTCTTCCAAGTACGGAATTATTCTTTTTGAAAATAATTTAAAAATAATAAAGCTATAGTTTAGCACCTACCTCATGTGATAAAGGAATAAAATGATTTATTGGTTTTACTTCCAAACATCCTAGAAAATAAACCTCAATTTGTTAAAAGAAAAAATAATATCAATTTAGAGGCATGATGCAATATACTCCAGGTATGATTTTTTAAAAGGTAAAACTAAGAAAAATTTCAAATTTCTGAGACCATTTAATGAATTTATGGAAAATATCATCACCATAAGGTATCAGATCGAATTATATGAAATTGCTGATATTCTATCATTGTTGACCTATATAAATAGCAATTTCACATAGTTCTACCTAATGAGTGAATAGTTGGAAGCTATAATTGTTGACTTTTTCCAAAGCAATGCTATAATAAGAAGGTAATTTTTATATTTTTAAACTAAATGAGGTTTCAGAACCCAGTAACATTAGTAGAGGTGAACAATCTCTTACTTTAACTGATTTGAATGATCTAATTAAAAGTTGATACATTTTCCAAGCCACTGATACATTTTTCCACCCTGTCAGAGCTATGGTCCTACTCTGCCTCCCCAGACTGTGATGAGCCCAAGAGGGGGCAGATTTGAAATTCATTCCAAACAACTAAAATCAAGAAACACTTTCCTAAACCTCGATTCTACTCAAATTCAGGTGATTATATGTATAAGACAATAACTAGTGGAG
>PVJO010026985.1:0-20293 GCA_004026905.1 Hystrix cristata | reverse complement strand
TTTTTTTTTTTAATTACTGCCTGAATTTCTTTCCCTCTTACTGAACTCTGTAGGAATTTTATATCTCTGGTTCGGGTTTGATAATTTATATGTTGTGCCTAGGAATCTATCTATTTCTTCTAGATTCCCTAATTTATTGGCATCCACGTTTTCAAAATAACCAAAAATATTTTGGATTTTGTGGTTTGTGTTGTGATTTCACATTTTTCATTTCCAATTGCCCTGGCACGGATCTTTTCTCTTCTCTCTCTCTCTTTCTTTTTCTTTTCTTTTCTTTTTTTTTTTTTTTTTTTTTTTTTTTTTTTTTTTTTTTTTTTTTTTTTTTTTTTTTTTTTTTTTTTTTTTTTTTTTTTTTTTTTTTTTTTTTTTGGTGCTGGGGATCGAACTCTCTTCTGTTTTATAAGTTTGACTGAGAGTTCATCTATTTTGTTTACTCTCTTGAAGAACCAGCTCTTTGATTCTTAGTCTCAATTTCAGTCATTTCTGTTCTGAGCTTTATAATTTCCTTCCTTGAACTAGCTTTGTCTTTGTATCGTTCTTGTTTTTCTATGACTTTGAGGTGCATTATTAGTGGGTTATTTATTTGGGTTCATTTTGTTTTTCTGATGTGGGCATTGCCAGCTCTAAACTTCTCTCTTAGGGGTACTTTCATTGCGTCTTATAGGTTCCGGTGTGTTGTACTGGTGTGACCATTTGATTCTAGAAACTTTTTAATTTCTTCCACGACTCATTGTTTATTCAAGAGTATAACAGTATAACTTGTATGTATTTGGAAATGTCTGTGGTTTCTGTGATTTCTAGTTTCATTACACTATAATCTGCTAATATACGTCAGATACTTCTGATTCTTTTGCATGTGCTTAAATATGTTTTCTGGGCTAGTATGTGGTCTATTGAGGAGAAGGTTCCGTATGCTGCTTAGAAGAATGTATGCTCTATGTTATTGTGTGGCACACTCTGTAGCTATGTATTAAGACTAGTGGTTAGAAGATATGATTCGACTTTGATATTTGTAGATTTTTTTTGTCTAGTTGATCTGTCTATAACTGTGGTGTTTACCTGATCTTTTATGTCCAGTAGTGTTTGTTTTATGAAGTGTGCTTGTGCTGGTATTCAGTGCATATATATTTATAATTGTTAACTCTGTTGAATTGTAATAGTGACCTTCTTTACCTTTTCTGATGAGTTTTGTTTAGATGTTCACTTTATCTGAAAACGGGATCGCTACTCTTGCTTGCTTTGGCCTCCCACTGCATGGTATATTGTTTTCTCTTTTGATTTTGAGTCTATAAATTTCCTTTTGGATTAACTGTGTTTCTTGTATACAGCATAGCATTGGGTTTTGGTTTGTGATCCGATCTGCCCATCTGTATCTTTTGACTGGGGAGTCGAGCCCATTCACATTGCAAGTTACTACTGAGTGATGTTATCTGATCCTGCCACTGCGCTATCTTGTTACTGATTCCTGCCCCATCCGGTCTCATTGCTCACCCTGCCTGGGGTATTCATTTGATTAGACTTTTTGCGCTTGTTGACTTCGTTACCTCTTTCTGATACCTCCTTGAGAATATTTGAGAATGTTAGTTTGGTGGTCATTTTTTTTTCTTTCTTTCTTTTTTTTTTTTGTCATGGAGATACCCTGTTTCTCCATCAAATATTTTTTGTGTGCCGAGAACTGAACTCAGGGCCTTGTGTCTCCATCAATTTTGAAAGATAGTTTTGCAGGATATCTCAGTCTGGGTTGGAAGTAGTTTTCTTTCAGGGTTTGAAGTGCTCCGTGCCAAGCTCTCCTGGCCTTTAAGGTTTGTGTTGGGAAGTCTGCTGTGACTTTAGTGAGTTTCCCTTTTTAGGTGACTTGTTGCTCTTCTCTAACAGCTTTTAAGATTCTGTCCCTCTTTTGGATTGCTGGGATTTCAACTATTATGTGTCAGGAATAAGTTATTTTCTGCTCATGCCATTTGGAGTACCGTATGCTTCACTTACCTGTCTTTTTTCGTTCTTATTTTGAGACAGTATCTTGCTCAGTTGCTAATTTTCCCAAGAGGAGCTGGGACTTGCAGTCCTCCTGCCTCAGCCTCCCAGAGTGCTGGGGTTACAGGCGTGCACTTCCTGTGACTGAGGAAACACTGTCTGGGTGACACTGGAAAAGAAATGACTGAGCATTTTGGGGTGCTCTGGTCTGTTTTGAAGAGAGGGATGATTCTCCCGCCTGACCAATGCCCAGCAGGCCCTCACTATGCTGCTCTGTTCCCATTTTTCTGTGTCTCCTCTCGGGCTCTCGAGGAACTGTGGGCAAATGGGACATGGCCGGTGACGGGCTTTGTGCTGCTGGGATTCTCCAGCCTCCCACACCTGAGGACCGCTCTTCACCTTGTTGCTCCAACCTGGTCACCCTCAGCGGCAGTGGCACCACCATCGCCATCATCCATGTGCATCGGACCCTGCACACGCCCATGTACCGCCTCCCGGCAGTGCCGTCCCTCTCTGAGATCTGCTACACGCTGGTCACCGTCCCCAGTATGCGGCCCACCTGCTGACGGAGCGCAGGGCCATCTCCATGCCTGCGTGTGGGGCTCAGGTGGTCCTTTCCTGGGCTTGGGATGCAGCCGCTGCGCCCCTCACCCCGCTGGGTACGGCCGGCCCCTGACCTTCTGTCACCCCCTGAGGCACTCGGTGACCCTGAGCCCCGCCGTCCGCCTCTGCCCGGGAGCCTCGGCTTCCTGTTCTGGGTTCTCGGCGGCCTCGATGGAGACCTGCGTGACCTTCTCCTGAGCGTCCTGCCGCGGAGACCGCGTGGAGCGCTTCTCCGGTGACGTCGCCTGGTGCTGAGACTGCGCTGCGCCCAGCGTGCCCGCAAAGCCCTGAGCATCTTCCCCGGAGTGTGCTCGTGGTGCCGCCCTCCTTCCGCCTCACCCTGCTGACTTACGCCCTCGTCGTGGCTGCCATCGCGAGGGTGCCCTCGGCCGCCGGCCGCCACAAGGCCTTCTCCGCCTGCGCGGCCCACCTCGCCCTGGTCAGTGTGCATCGGGGCCGCGCTGCCATCAGCTGCTTGCGTCCGGACTCGGGGCTGACGGAGCAGGACCGCCTGGCGGCCACGCTCTACAGGGTGGCGACTCCGCCGCTGAGCCGCGAGGACGGAGGGCGGCCCCCGGGGGGACCCTGGCCCGTTGCTGCGGGGACTCGCAGATAAGGGCCTGTTGTCTCTCATTCACGGCACCGGGGATTTTCATTAACACCTGCCCCTCTGAAGTTCAGTTACCCACCTAGAAAGCAGGAATGTGTCTCATTCCATGTGAGACAGACTGTTCCCTAAGAGCGCCCGAGAGTAGCATAAAGTGAAGAAAACGTCTTTTCCCTCCGTCTTCACTTCCTTGACTTTGCTTCCTGTTATATGGTCGACCTTGACTAACACCAGTCAAGGGCACCACCGAGCCTGCCCCAGGTTGGTCCACACTGGAGGGCGGAGTTTGGTCAGTAGAGAGCAAGGACCAACACTGTGTGCAGCATCCTTGTATTTCGTCTAAGAAGTTCGCGTTCATGGGTGGTCATCAGCCTTTGTTTATTGTCCTGTTAGAATCCCACACTTAAATGCCATTATTTTTTATTATTATCTTCCAGCTTTTTGTTGTTCTGGGGATTGAATCCAGAGACTTAACACTGAGCTACATCCTCAGCACCCTTTACTTTTTGTTCTTACCCAGAGTCTTGCTAAATCAATACACTGCCCTGGCTAGACTTGAATTAGCAATCCTCCTGCCTCGGCTTCCCAGAGTGCTGGGATTACAGGCGAGCACTATTGCACTTGCCTCTGTTGTGTCCTTCATTGCTTTGGTGTAACTGGGAGAAAATGAGAAGAGGGATTAAATATTTTTTCGTTTTTGCAAAAAGCACATATCAGAAAATCTTGCCGTTTTAACCATTTTAAGTGCGAACTTCAGTAGTGTTAACCACCGTCACAGTTCGGTGCAAATATCACCACCATCTCTTTCCAAAGCCGTTTCATCATCCGAACTCATTGCCATTTCACCCATCACACGATGACTGCCCATTTCCTCCTCTTGGCCCCGGCAACCTCTAATCTACTCTTCGTCTCTGTGCATTTCCTAATCTAGTTATATCATCTAAGCAATAAATGTCTTTTGTGTCTGGTTTATTATACATAACATGATATTTTCAAGGCTCAACTATGTTGTAGCATGTGCCAAAACTCTAATCCGTTTTCTCTTCTAGCAGTGGGGATTGAAACCAGAGCCTTGACCTGCTAGGCAAGTACTATATCACTGAGTTGCAGCCTCTAGCCTTTTTTTTTTTTTTTTGAGTTAAAATCTTCACCGTTGCTCAGGATGGCTTTGAACTTGTGCTCCTCCTCCTCATCCTTCTTAGTAGTTGGGATTGTTAAAATGTGCTCCATCATCCCAGGCTTATATTTCCTTATATACCTGAATGATATTTCATTTGTATGGATGAAACATATATATATATATATATATATATATATATATATATATATATATATATATACTGTTTGTTTGTTTGTTTGTTTTGTTTGTTTTGGGGGGTGGTGCTGGGGATTGAACTCAGGGCCTTGCGCTTGCCAGGCGAGTGCTCTGTACCTGAGCTAAATCCCCAATCCTGTGTATTTTGTTTACACATTCATCTCTCTGTTTGTAGGAATTTGGACGGTTTCTGCCTTTTGGGTACTATGAAGATGGTATTGTGAACATTAGTGTAGGAGTATGTGGTTGAGTCTCTGTTTTCAGTTCCATTGACTATGCAAATAGGGGCAGAATTTTAAGATCATAAATCAGTTCTGTGTTTAAAATTTTGAGGCATTTCCAAATGGTTTTCCATTAAAATAGTGGGTGCACAATTTTACATTTCTACCAGCAGTGTACAGATGTTCTGATTTCTCAGCATTCTTACCAACACATGTCATTTTATATTTTAACCACTCAGTAGTCCAATTATTTAAGTACAGGATGACCAAAAATTGCATTTTTTGGTTAATTTTTATAAGCTAATGTAACAGAAAGTATAAAAATGACAATTTTATCAAATTTATTCAGTATGTTTTCTGTGTATGGTGTATTTTAAAATATTCAATATACAACACAGTGTTACAATCTGGACAGTAGTATCTAGTCTCTTTCCAAATTCTTTTTACATTATTGTCTTTCTTTGAACAACACTTTTTTTCTGTGGGTGGTATAATTTCAATAAAATGGCTACCCACTATATATAACAGTGAAGATGTCGATGGTGGACATCCAGTTGGCATTTTGATATCTTGTATTTTTCAACTGTTTGGTCTATTAGACCTAATCTAAATTCTAAATGACTTTTTGAAACCCCTCGTTTTGAATAAATAGCAAATGATTTCATATTGTTTGGCCCAGAAGGTGTATAAATATTTTAGAATAACATTCTTTTCTTCGATTTTTGTTTATAGGATAGCTTGTTAGATGCTGGTCAACTCTGTCTACACTACCCATAGAATTATTATAATCACTGACCACTATTGGAAGTTTTTTGAATTTGTTCCTTCTTTCAAGTTCTATTATTTCTGTATTACGAATAGTAGACAATAAGGGAGATGTCTTTTTCTGTCTTTCCATTTTATAACACAGACTTTTCCTCTCGGATATGCTAGCATCTCTCCCTTTTTCCATTTTTTCTTTTGCAGATCTTTTGGCATTTCCTTCCTATTCGGTCTCAGTGTCCCAAATGTCTCTGGTTTGTATTATAAAAGAATATCAGTGAGTTCTGGAGAAGTATAAAAATTATATCTAATGTACTAATGATACGAGTTTTTAGGGATTGTAGCACAACATTATAGGTTATTTTTCTCAAATAAAATAAACACAAATTAGTAAAAGAAAACAATCAGAACTTATTAGATTTCACTAGAAACAAACATCAAAGGTGAGTACAATGTTCTAAATAAAAAGTACGCCAAAAATAGTCGATATGAAACAAATAAGCAGACGTACGAGTGTATCTTGTGCAAATAAGAATCGACCGGTTGAAACGAGACCTGCCTGAGTGATGCTCGGGATAGCGCGTGAACAAACACACTGTCTGTGTGACTCTCGTGGTAAACTCCTAAGTGGTGAAAACATTTTAGCCATCTTATTAGATAGAAGGTGATGTCTTGTGCTTTAATAGTTTCATTTTGCTTAATCAAACATGGGCAGTGGATTGAAATCATTCCAAGTGTCTTCTTGGGTTATAATAGAATGAAATGAGATATTAGTAACAGAAGGAAAGTTCAAAAAAAAGGAAGAAATTAGACACACTCTCAACCTCTCTTAGTTACGTTTCTCATTGCTGAGACAAAATACCCAGCACTCACAAGTTGTGGAGGAAAGTTCACTTCAGCTCACAGTTTGTAAAGATTTTAGTCCATAGTTGGTGGTTTCAGGGCAAAGCATCCAGGCAGAGGGCATCACAGAGGCGAAACAGTCCATGGCAAAGCAGGCAGGGAGCACTGAAGCAGCAACCAGCAGCAGCAAGCAACCTTCTTTCTGTCACTTATATCATCCAGACTACAAGCCTAGTGATTGGTACCACCCACACCCAGGTTGGGGCTTCCATTACCCACACCCAGAACTATGTTAAACCAATTTAATTATCACACATCCATAATCCCAGGATCACACACCCATGATCCAGACACTTCCCAAAAGCCCCACCTATGAGCTCATAAGATTTTGGGGGGCACTACATACAAGCCATAACACAACCATAGATCGAAGAAGTCATTGCAAGTTCATTAAAGATGAATGAAAATGAAAACACAATATACCAAAACTTAGGGGATGCAGCAAAAGCAGTGCTCACGGGGCAATTCATAGCTATAAATGCTTACATTAGAGAAAAAGATAGAACTGAAATCAACAACCTAACCCTACACTGCACAAACTAGAAAAAGACCTTGCTAAACACTGGTGATGAGGCCGATGCCATGACAATCTTTCAAGAAATAACATTCTGTGCTCACTGTGCTTTGGGTTCCATTTGTCCCAACGGAACCACTCTGTTCTGCAAGCCGCTCCGTGTCTCAGGAGAGCAACCTGTATGAACCCTACCCATGTGTTCCGTGTTGTGGGCTTCCCTTTGTGTTAGAGGCACCAGCAGGAGGAGAGAAAGGTCAGGGCATTACTCTTTGATCTCGCTCTACTTGGTTGCCGCAGGTGTCTGCTGCCTCAGCCTGAGGCTTTTCCTCACAGCTGCTCTCTTGGAGCGTCTATAACTGTCTTCTCCTTCGCACCCTGAGTCATTAACAGGTGCTAACATCTCCCCAGCTGTGCTAGCTCTGGCGTGTGGTGCCAGCCCTTAATTCTGCTCACATCTGTTTTTCAGAGAAAACATATTTTCTTTTCAAACTCCCATATATATGCACATAGTGGTATTTCTAGTTTTTCTTCTCCTCACTCCACCTACATAGTCATTCGGCAAATGTTCACATGATAGATAATCTCAATGTGCTTCAGCTGAATTTGATTGTTTTCAGTGATTTATTTTTTTCAGTTTTTATATTAGTACACTTTTGCAGTGCATAAGGACTCCGTTCTTCGTGGGGAGTTGGTACATGTACGTAACACATCTTAATTCTTTCTTTCTTTCTTTCTTTCTTTTTTTTTTTGTGGTGCCGGAGATCGAACTCAGGCCCTTGTGCTTGCAAGGCAAGCACTCTAATCACTGAGCTAAATCCCCAGCCCCCTTAATTCTTTCTTTTATCCCCTTCCTCTCTCCTCTTTTCCTCTTTCTCCATCTCTTGGTCCCTTCCCTTTTGAAAAAGATCCATCTCCTTGTTTTCGATTATCTATATTTTATTTTGCTCTCTATTTGTATTTTGGGTTGCTCATGTAAAAGAGACCACATGGTATTTTAGCTTGTGTGTCTGATTTATTTCACTTAAGGTTATGGTCTTAAAGTGCAGACATTTTCCTACAAATGACTCAAGTTTACCCTTCTTTACGATGCCCACATCTTTACAAACAACTCCTTATAAAAGCTGCCCTTGGATTAGCCAGCCTGAATGTGTCTTCTACGTTCTGTTGGATCTAGTTGATACACTTACTAATGGAATCACTGAAAAAGGAAGGAGGCAAAGCCTAACAGAAACTCTCTACTCCTCCATACCCCGTATCATTGGGAAAACTGAGTCACCATCTCTGCCTTGGTCACATTCCTCATTGCTGGGATAAAGTACTTGACTCCCATAATTTAAAGGAGGAGAGCATTATTTTGGCTCATGGTTTCAGATGTTTCAGTCCATGGTCGGCAGGCTCCAAGGCAGAAATAGAATGGCAGAGGGGCATGGCCGAGGAAAGCTGCTCACACCATGAAGGAGACAAGGCCAGGAAACAAGGAGAGAAGAGGGGCTGGGGAGGGAGGTGCACCCTTCCGGTTCACGTCCTCAGTGACCTGTCTCTTCTGAACAGACTCCCAACTCCTAATAGCAAGTTAGCTATGAACTCATCAGTGAGCTAATCCATGGATGCATATAGTGCTCCATGATCCAATAGCCTTCTAGTCATGGAGGGATTTGGGGGCACACTTTAGATCTAAGCCATGACAATCTCCACAATTCTGACTTCCTGCACAGACCCCTGTGCCTTGTCTGTGGATCGCTGTGATGGCCAATCTTGGTTATCAACTTGACTGGACTGAGAGACGTCTAGAAAGTTGGTAAAACACACTTCTAAGTGTATCTGTCATCTCCAGAGATAGCTGGCATTGGGGCCAGTGAACTGAGGGGGAAGATCCGCCTTGAATATGGGCAGCACGGCCCATAGGCTGGGGCCTTGGATGGAGCAAACAAATGGAAGAAGAGTGAAGTCCCTGTCGGAAAGTGTGATTCTGCTTGAGTGGGTGCAATTTTTTTTTTCCAGATGCTGTCCATTACCTGTGGACATCACACTCAGGCTTCTTCAGCCTTTCAACATGGACTCACACCAGCGACTCTCTTGGAGACCCACCAGGCTATTGGGCTCAGACTGGAACTACATCCTCAGTTGCTGCAGTGTGCGAACATGGCTGCACACAGGACAAAAAAGATTTCTCAGAGACGAGACTTAGTTTAGTCACTCAGGACGCCCAGAGCGGTTGATTCCAAAGTCTCAGGAAAATGGCAGCAAGTTGAGACCTCTGCAGTTATTTATTTTGTAACTCAAGGGCATGAGAACAAAAACATAGAAGAAAAGACTTTGCACTAGATTGTATAGACGTTTTTGTCCGGGTGGGGCCAGAAGAGGATGGTTTGTTATGTGTTACATGACACATATCGACCTAGCGTAGTGAGCTTATCAGGGCAGAGGGGACAAAAAGGCCCAAGCGAATGTCTCTGAGAACAAGCTGCTCTGAACTCTGCTGACTGATGTCCTGCTCTAAAGTCTAACCGTGAGCTCCAGGAGCACGGGAACTGTTGCTCCAAAGTCTCTTTCTTGTCACACTCAAATTCAATCACCCCTTTGGCCAGCACCTCCCCCCACACTTGGTCTCTCTTATTGTGAGGCTTCCGGCTTCTTGGACCGAAGAACTCCTTCCTGGTTTCCCTAGCGGTCCATGATTTGAATGGCCGCTGGGGGGGGGGGGCGATCCGTCCTCTGATCACGGAAGCCACTCTGGCAAATCTCTCCTTATACCCTATCGGTCTATTCCTCTGGAGAACTCTAATCTGTTTTCTATTTCTGTTGCTCATTCGGCATATTTGAATGTGGGCATGATTATGTGACTATTATGGGCTTGGAAAATACTAAACAGATGTGTTTGTTGAATTCCTCGCCTCTTTCCCATAAATCCTATCCCCTTGAAGATATTCTGGTCCCATGGAAAGAAGTGGGCAAAGCCTACTTCAGGAAGGGGTGGGATGATAACACCTTTCTAGTGCCAGAAGAGGAGGAGAGATAGAAGTTGGACAAACAGGTGGTCAGGCGCTTGGAGTCCTGAAATGCAGAGTATGGCAGCCTCTGAGACAGTCCCCAGAGGCCCCACATCCTGGCACTCATGGTCTCATGTCATTCTCTCCCCTTGAGTAACTTGCTTCTAACTCTAACATATGAAAATATTGGGTAAACATCGTTTTCATGACCAGGTGAGAAATATTCTGATATCTCTCTTGTTAGCAGGCTGTCTTTCCTGTCATTATGACAATGACAGGGCTGGCTGCCATTTATTTTGTGGTGCTGAGGATGGAACCGAGGACCTTGCATATGCTAAGCAAGTGCTCTACTGCTGAGCCACACTCCCGGGCCCTGGGTGCCATTTTGGAGGAGTCCACTAGGCAGAGAGTAACTTCCAGCCAACAGTCAGTGAAAAATGGGAGCCTTTAGTCCAACAATTTTCGAAGAACTGAATTCAGCCTAAAACCATGTAAGCACACCAGGAAAAAAATGTTCTCCTCCTTGAGCCTTCATGGGAAATCTCAGCCCTGCCTGGCTGACATTTTAATGGCAGCTTGTCAGCAACTGTGAAGTAGAAACATTCCCCATTCAAGCCAGGTTTCTGGTATACAGAAACTTTGAGTAATGAATGTGTGTGGCTTTAAGTAAGTAAATTTGGGGTAATTTGTTACACAGCAATAGATAACTAACACAAAAGTTGATATATGTGTTTTGGAAAATGAAAGCTTTCCTTTCTTTTTTCTTTTTTTAATTTTTTTGAGACGGGTTCTCACTTTGTTGTTCAGGCTGGCCTTGAACTCTCTAAGTAACCTGGGCTGGCTTTGAACTTGGGATGATCCTCCTGCCTCAGCCCCCCAAGCATTGCTGGGATTATAGGCGTGCGCCATTATGCCCAGACTCCTCCCCACCCCTTTTTGCTTTGGGTGCTGGGGATTGAACTCATGGCCTTGCACTTGATAGGCAAGCACTCTACCACTGAGCTAAATCCCCAATCCCCACTTCCTCCCTTTTTGACTTGGCAGGGACTCTGGGAGGAGCTTGCTAGGCAGGTTGGCTCACCCAATATCCTCCCTACCCCCTGCACCAGTACTGGGTATTGAACTCAGGACCCTTATTATTTTTCATTTTGAGACAGAGTCTTGCTAAGTTGCCAAGGCTGGGCCTGAACTTGTGATCCTCTGTCTCAGCCTCCCAAGTAGCTGGGGTTATGGGTATGTGCCATTGTATTCAACTCCTCTTAATTCTTAGTAACAAAACTCTGCTTTAGTTTGGGTTTAAGAGAAATCTTGGAACCTGGGCTCCAAGTTGAAAATTTTTATTTTTTCTCTTTTTTTTGAGACAGGGTCTCTCTATGCAGTTCAGGCTGTCCTTGAACTCAGTATGTAGCCCAGGCTGACCTTGAATTTGTGGCAATCCCCCTGCTTCAGCCTCCTGAGTTCTGGGATTACAGGCATATGTCACCATACTTGGCCTGAAAATTTTTACTATAAGCCAATTGTAGTAACTCTATTCTCTTACTCTGTATTCACTTTCCTGTCATTAGGACAAAATACCTAACACCCACAATCTAAAGTAGAAGAGGTATATTTTGGCTCATGGATTTAGAGGATTCAGTCCATGGATGGCTGGCTCCAAGGCAGAAATGGTATAGCAAAAGGACATGGCAGAGGACAATTGTTTACCCTATGGAAGCCAGGAAGCAGAGAGAGAGAAGGGAGGAGCCAGGGACAAGAATACACCCTCCTGGGCCACACCCCCAGTGACCACCTCCAACCAAGCCCCACTTCCTCACAGCACCTTCAACCACGAACACATCCATGGATGATTCAACTGTTGAGTATAGAGCCTTTGGGAGCCAATCATCTTCCAAATGTTCAGCTCTGAATACATGAGGCTTTTGGAGGACATTTTAGATATAACCCAAAACATCTCACTAGAGAGTGATACAGGAATGGACACTTTATTCTGTTCTGCTAATAAAAGTTAAGAAAAGTCAGTAGAGGAGGATTCTGTAGTTTTTTTGTATTAAAACATTTTTTAGAAAATACATTTTCTTTTCTTGTCCCTGGTTGGCTCTGTGTGAGAAGGCAATGCCTGGAGTTTCTGCAGCCGTCTTGTGACACATTGGAGGTTGGCAGAGTAGAAAAAATGAAAAAAATCTGTGTCCTTAAGGGGTATCTTGTTGTGTAGAAGAACACATTGCTCATATCATTTAATTCCATTTGCATTTGGGTTTTTCTCTTCTTGCAGCCCAAAGCCTAGCACTCACATTGAATTTTGGGAGTGTATTGGTCTGCTTTTCATCACTGTAGCAAAATTCCTAAGGCAGGTTCACTTTATAAAATTAAGTGGTTTATTTAACTCACAGTTTTGGCAGCTAAATAGGTAGCTCCCTTGGTTCAGCCTTTGCCGAAGGGCTAGCATGGTGGGAATGCATACGAGAGGAAGAGGGAGACCATCTTGGAACAGGAAGCTGGGGCATCATTCAGGGGTCAGCCTAGGTCTTATAACAATGTGCTCTCATGGGAAATCAGGGGCTCTGTACTTTAATCCCTTCTAAAGGCGTGACCCTATTTGCCTAATTACTTCCCACTAACTGTCTCTGCAATGCAATGTTTAGGTGTCCGTGTCTAATTTAGTTCACTTAGCATTAAGGTCTCAAGGTGCATCCATTTTCCTATAAATGACTCCACTTTACCCTTCTTTATGGCAGAGTAGTATGCCACTCTGTGTAAATACCACATTTTCTTTATCCATTCATCTGTTGATGGGCATATAGGCTGTTTCCAAGACTTAGCTATTATGAATTGTGCTGCTATAATCATGGATATGCATGGATCACAATAATACAACATCTTGAATTCTGTTGGGAAGCTACCCAGAAAAGGTATAGCTCGGTCAAATGGAATTTCTAGTTTTAGTGTTTTTTTTTTCTTTTTTCTTTTTTTTTTTTTTTTTTGGTGCTGGGGATCGAACTCAGGGCCTTGTGCTTGCGAGGCAAGTGCTTTCCCACTGAGCTAAATCCCCAGCCCCCTAGTTTTAGTGTTTTGAGGAATCTCCACACTGATTTCCATAGTGGCTGCAGCAGTTCATGCTCTCATCAGCAATTTAGAAGGGTCCCTTTCCCCCCACATCCTCACCAGCATTTGCTGTTATTTGATATCTTGATGATGGCTGCTCTCTCTGAAGTAAAATGGAATCTCAGTGTTATTTTGACTTGCATTTCTCCACTGGCCAGAGATGCAGAACATTTTCACGCAGTAATTGTAGGCCGCGTGTCCAAACTTCCAACACGTGTTCTCGTTAAATCGTGGCTTCCATCGGAAGGCGGCGCTTTAGCTCCAACCTTACATTTCCATCCCAAGCTACAGGAAAGAGTAAGACTCAGAGCAGGACACACTCCTTCCTCTTAAAGGCACAGTGTGGGTGTGGCGCTCAGGACGCCCCTTCGCTCCTGGTGGCTTCAGGAGCATCTGACACAGGCGCCTGGCCACATCTTGGGAGTTCCAACATTAAAGGGGGAAGGGGAGAAGGAATTCTGCAGAACAATCGGCAACGCGTGCCTTGCTTTACCCTGTGAAGAGAGAGCACTATTTCCATTTCACTGACAAGAAACAAGGCGGCTTGGAGACTGAGGAACTTGCTCAATAACACGCAGCTCCTGCAAGCTAAATTCGGATTCAGCTCCAAGCAATCTGTGCTCATAACGATCTTAGTAAATTCACTGAGGGCTAAGATTTTGTGGGTGGAACCAAGAGATTAAAAAAGAATCCAGGGCTGGGGGTGTAGCTCAGAGGTAAAACATTTGTGTGGCACATGCCAGGCTCTGGATTCGATCCCAGGTTGTGAAAGAAAAAAATCCCCAAAGGAAAAGTGGGGTGAGAAAGGAAGGGACAGGACAGTGAAGATTTCCACCCAGAGGGACGCAAGGGAGACTGAAGAGGAAAATAAAGCTTTGGACCAGTTCCTAGATTCAGTGTGTTTGTTATTGCTTAATATTAAAACTTCCTGTCTGGTGGTGGAATTTCTATGATCCCTTCAGTCATTAAGTGTGAATGAGGATGCATACATTTCAGAGGATGCCTCTCTCATCTTCCCTTTCTAATTGCTTTTCTTTTTATAATATATGTTATATGTGTACATAACATAGGGTGTAATATAACGTGTCATACCCATAATAAATATCTACTATGTTGCTGAGTAGTAGTTCATGGACTAAATATGGAATGTTTAAATGTTCATCTATTAGGGGGACTTCTGATTTTCCAAATTTTTGGCTATTACACTTCTAAAGGTCAGCAGACTTTAGGTTATTTCAACTTCTCTCTCTCTCTCTTCCTTTACTTTTCTTTCCTACTCTTTTCCTTCTCCTCCTCCTCCACCTCTCCGTTTCTCTCCCTCTTCCCCCTTTTCCTCTTCCTTCTTCATCTTCTTGTTCTTATGGTGCTGGGGATTTAATCCAGAGCCTCACACATGGTAAGTAAATAATGTACTCTTATAGATAGCTAAATCAGCTAGAAATATTATAGGGAGTCAGACAGAGCTGCCCTCAATGGAGTCAATACACAAGAGGAGAACACTCTACAACTATGTCTAGAGGTGCATCCATTGAAGGCCAGGCCTCAAGATGAGGATGGAATGACCAGAGCTACATCCCTGACCGAGGGACAAATAATGAACTGAAGATGACACTCATCTGATCTGATAAAGTCCTCCAGATCCACGTCATCCTGGAATGTCCCTGTTCTTTCCTTGTCCATTTGCTATATGACCTTCTTCCCCATTGGATCAATATTACCTAACTGACTATGCTTGTAATATTATTGGTTAATCATCATTTTGACACACATTGTACCCGCCTAGTGATTTTGCTCTATAAAACTTCCCCTGAAAAGTGGGCTTGTTGGCAACCCACTCGGGTCCCCTCCTGTCTCTCAGGAGATCTCTTTTTCTCTCTCTCAATAAATTTCCTACTCTTAACCTCCTTTGTTCCTTAGAATTCATTCCTTGATTTTGGGGGAACATGAACTCGGCGTAACTGACATCTAGCAGGTTGGGAGTTATTTTTTTTCCCTATATCAATACCACTAAGTTACATCCCAGCCCTTTAAATTTTTTTTCAAATTTTGTTTTGAAGCAGGGCCTGCCTAAGTTTTCCAGGCTGGCCTCGAACTTGTAATTCTCCTGTCTCCGTTGCCTAGAGTACTGGGGTTATATAGGTGTGTGCCAGCATGCCTAGCTTTTATTCCAACTTCAACTTCAACTTTAAGGGTCATATGAAGCACATTAAAATTGTTATAGGTGCCTCCATTTTTCTTTTAAATTTGGGCAGTTAGCTTATTTATAATTTACAACTCCTTGTGTAATATTTTTGTGATTCCTGTAGATTTTCGATTTTTTCCAGTTGCACAGTCTGGTTGGTTTTCTTTCCAGTGCTTGGGTGGAAATACCAGTTCCACGGCCCTCTGTTGGGCTGCACCTAGTGTGGGTGTGACTCGCGCCTCAGGAGGATGACTGGAGGCCTGGGTAATGGTGTTTTTGTTCAAGGATGTGCAGGTAAGGATTGGTGAGTTTAGAAGGAGCTTTGAACGTCCTGGGCCTCCTCTCAAATGTGCACAAGCAGTTTAGAAACACAGGTACCTAAGCTGGTCACAGTGGTGCATTCCTGTAATCCTCTTTACTCAGGAGGCTGAGGCAGGAAGATCCAAAGTTCAAGGCCAGCCCGTGCAACTTAGCCAGACTCTATCCTTCCCCCAAAAGAAACAAATAAACAGTCATTTTATGCCCACTGTGCTGAGTCAGGAGATTTGGGTGCCAGGTTGAGGTAGGATAGAAGAGATAAACGATAGGTAGAAAGGAGACAAAGAAATCATAACTTAAAAAATTATCCCTTTAATAATAGAGTGCAGCTTCCAGGAACCAATCAAAGCCACCCAAGGGGATACATATCAGCCTTCCTTTGGTTAAATTTAGACTTCTTCCTGACCAGACTCACCACACCCCAAATTCCTTAGGAATAGTGAAAGTCCGTAAATTGGCTTCGCTGAGAGGACAGGGGCCTGATCCCAAGATAAAAGAGCAGGTTGAGTGAATCCCCCCAAGTGTTCAAATTATTTATTTAAAAACTCTATCCATACCTGCGGAATGGGCTAACACTCTCCTTGGGGGAGGGTAGGTACCTTCTCCTGGGCTTTTGCACCCCTTCAAGGGTTAGGGTTAGGGTTAGGGTTACGAATGTTCCCAGTTTCAAGTACTTCATGTTATTTCTCTGAACTCCATTCTTTTTTGGGGGGACGGTGGTGCCGGGGATCGAACTCAGGGTGTTGCGATTACCAGGAAGGTGCACTACCACTTGAGCTAAATCCCCAGCCCCTGATCTCCACTCTTGAGTGCATCCTAAATCTCTACTAAGCCCTTCCCGAGCCTCCTACTCATGAGGCCTGGAAGTTCTTTTTTCTGGAAGTTCTGTGTTTCAGCCTCGGTGACCCTCAGACCCAGCCCGGTGTAAGAGTTAGCTCTGAACTAGTAGATGAGGCCCCGGCAGGCCCCGTCCCCGTTGTACGTCTCACAGTTATTGATGGGAGGAATTGGCATCGATGATGTCTCCTCTTTGATGGTTTCGGATTCTGTACTTTCTTTGAAACTCATAAACGTGAAGACTGATGAGGAGGATTCGAGGGTTTGAGAATTCATTTTTTCACAAAACATGAAGCACCTAGTAGCGTTTCCTCTGTGGGGCATCAAAGAAACCTTTGAGTTGCACAGGCAGGGATTGATTCTTTTTCGCAATTTTCTTTTTTTTGTGGTGGGGGGAAGAAGGTTTTATTTAGCTTGCAGTTTGTAGAGGCTGCAGTCCACAGTCAGCTGGGTCCGAGGCAGGGCGGCAGGCGGACAGGCAGAAGGCAGCCAGATAAGCAAGAGAGGCAAGCAAGAAGAAGCTACCAATTTTCTTTCAAGCCTTCCCATTGTGCCAAGAGAATATTTCAGTTTGGTGTTAATATAGCAAATCAGGGTATAGTGCATTATGTATGGAGAAACCTTTAGGCTAAACTTAAAATATATATGGAGGCAATTTTAGGTCAGACTTAATCCAATATCCTCCAAGAAAGAATTTACCACCTATACTTAAACCAACACCCTCTAAGGAAGAATTTACCATCTACGGCAACATCTTACTCTCTGGAAAAATGTATGCTTTCTTCCCCCTCTCTCTCCTCCTCACCTTTTCCCCATCTCCTTTCTCTGGTCCCTCCTCTTCTGCCTTTTTTAGATTACAGAAAAGCTTCAAAGAGAAGAGAATATCATAACATAAAGTTACACTCAACTTCCCTGAATGTTAACATCTAATACAACCATGATCTGTTTACTGAAACCGAATGATCGATTGATCTTTTTTTTTTCTTTTTGTGACACTGGGGATGGAACCCAGGGCCTTCCCCATGCTAGGCAGGTGCTCTGCCACTAAGTTTCATTCCCAGACCTTAAAATAAAAATTCATTTTGAGACAAAGTGTTAGTTGCCCAGGCTGATCTTGAGTTTGTGGTCTTTCTGCCTCAGCCTCCTGAGTAGCTGGGATTACAGGTGTGCACCACCACACTTGGCCGTAATCAAATTTTTCAACAAAATTTTTATTTTAATAGTACATTTTAGATATATGTAATGATAACATTCATCATAGGGAATTTGTACCTGTACATGGAATATCCTATTGCTTCTTTTTTTCCCATTCGCTTCCCTTCCCTTCAACCCCTCCTCCCAGACACATCCAGGGAGCCCCATCCAGACTAGCTTTGTCTATCATAGCTCTGTGTCTTGCAGCCTACCCTCAACCATTCCATCAAATCCGCTCCCTGGTCCTCTCGCAAGCTTACACCCAGGAGTTGAAAGTGGTGTGGTTCTTCTCCCCTGGTAGCAGGGATTGAAACCAAGGCCTTCATATTGAGCTACACCTCCAGTTCTTCGTATTTTATTTTTTTAGTTTTTGAGACAGGGTCTCGTTAAGTTACTAAGTTACCCTGGCTGTCCTTGGGCTTGCAATCCTCCTGCCTCAGCCTCCCAGAGTGCTGGGATTACCATTATGTGCCACCACTCCCCGTTTAGTGGTGATCTTCTTGTGCAAGGCACACACACTCCCTCCCACTGCCTCAAACTGCAGTGGGCAGCGTTTACTATTTTTCCAAGATTTGAGGAATCATTTCTCCTTGTCTCTTGTGTGACTTTGAGCCAGGTCCTTCATAGTTTTTTGCCTCATGGTGCCTGCATCTTACCATGAGCATCCTTTATCTCTCTGGATCTTTTCATCTAACCACCACTTCCCTGCTTCCTTCTCTGCTTCCGAATTCCAAGACAGAATCTGTTTTCCAACTGGTGTGGGCGGAAGAGTGTTTTTCCCAAATGCACGTCCAATTGGAAGGTCAGAGTGTTGGGAAGCGCATCCCTACAGTTGTAATTCGCACCCTACAGACCCAGGCTGATCAGAGGCAGATGAGGACATGTCAAGACACAGAGAAGAAGGTGTGACGTAGTGCTGGGAGCGGAGTTTGGAAAGACCGGACAGACAGCTGGGGTGCGGCTTGATGGTGAGCCCCGCCTCACTGTGGGTGTGCGAGGTCCTGGGCTCCATCCCCGGCACCTGGAAGAGGGGAGTGGAGAACGCTGAGGATCACCGTGGCCTCTGTTAGCCAGGAGACAGCCATCCTGTCAGAGTCTCAGGAAGAGGCCGCCCTTGCCAAGACCTTGGTTTCTCAGTGTGGGATTTCTGAACTGTGAGAGAGTAAGTTTTTACCCTTTTAAACCACTCAATGAGTTAAGGCAGTCCTAGGAAATTAAATACACTAACATTGGGTTTTTCGTTGCCTTATTACCGGGGTGGCAGACCTGCAGTGCAAGATAAACACAGGTTCGGGAAAGGAAGCAGTAAAGAATGAAAGCATTTTGCAAACCGCGGGGTGTGGCAGTCGGAGACGCAATCTTTGGAAAGTGCTCAGGTTAGCTCTAGGCAATGAAACTGTCAGTATGAATAGTGAAAAGGTGCATGCTTGCCAACTCCCAAACTGCAGAATGTATTTCATTTATGATTGTAAAGCTAGAAAGATTCATACTTTAAAAAAATTTAAAATTTATTTTAATTAAGTAATTAATTATTTGGAGACAGGTTTTTGCTATTTAGCTCAGGCTGGTCTTGAATTCACCGCCATCTTCCTGACTCAGCCTCCCCAGTGCTGGGATTACAAGCGTGCCCTACCATGAGTGGCTGTGTTTTTGAAATAAAAAACCTTTTTTTTTTTCTTTTTCACAGTGTTGGTGATTGAGCCCAAGCCCTTGTTCATGCTAGGCAAGCACTCTACCACCGAGCCACACATCAGCTCAAAAATATATGCTTTTTATTAGTGAAGATTTTGTTTTCTTTTTTTTTTTTTTAACTTTGAGACAGGGTCTTGCTAAATAGTTTACTTTTCCATACTGACTTGGGATCCACCCACCTCAGCTTCCCAGAGTACTGGGATTACAGGTGTGCTCCACCCTGTCTGGTTTATGATGTGTTTATTTTAAAGTACATTAGAAAACGCGTAACAACTAATATGTTCACCCAAATGTGACTTCTTGCAGACCGGCAGCGGAGGCACGCGGTCCCGGGGCACCTTCCGCGATGGCGCCGAGGAGGCGATTGGCCAGCCATGTTTGACGACCTCCGTGGAGCGGGATACGCAGTATGTGCAGGTGGACAGACGTGAGGAGGGTCCCTCGCATAGCTATTTTTCATTGTGTCTGTATTTTTGTTTCCAGGTTAGTCCGCCGCATCCTGGGAAGCCAGGGGATTTAGTTTGGTCTGTGGCTGAACATGTATCAAGAACAATGGAGGCTGGGGAGTAGATATTGACGAGCCGGGCTTTGTAAATTAATTGTCCCCAGTTGACAGGGAACTTGGAGTCCTGGTATACATTTAGTAGTCAAACCTCATGCCACTCTTTGGCTGGGGGATACTGAGGGTCGAAGCAAGTGACTTGGTTATCATGTTTGCAGACAGATTATATGGTTTTCTTGTGGGTGATTTCTCCCATACAGGTGAAGTGGGTGTGATGCAACAACGTCCATCTGGCCCCTTGATCTAGTCAAGTCAAGCAAATGCAAGAATTGCATGTGTGAGACCTCAGGCCGGGGGCCAGGCCAATCAGGGCCCTCAAAGGGGGCCAGCGAGTCATCATCTGGGGTGGTCATGGCGATTAGGGTTTAGAGGTGGATATGTTAAACCCTGTATAGATGAGGGTTTGGGGTAGGGGAAGGAGTGATTCCACCCGCTAGGTAAGAGACAACCCTGCTGAAGAGAAAGCAGGATGATGCGAAGTACTGTTAGGCGAGCAAGAAGGACTGCTAAGGGGTGTGGG
>PVJO010026984.1:0-20300 GCA_004026905.1 Hystrix cristata | reverse complement strand
ATATTGTTCAGGCTGGTCTTGAATTCACAGTGTTCCTCCTGCCTCAGCCTCCTGAGTACTGGGATTGCAGACATGCACCACCATACCTGGCTTTTTAAAAAAGATCATTTTAAAAATGAGCTTTAGTTTAACTAGAACGAATGTCTTAAAATCATTTCTTTTTTTTAGGGGGTGTGTTTGAGGCAGGGTCTGGCTATGTAGTTCAGGATGGTCCTGAACTCACTCTGTAGCCCAGGCTGGCTTCAAACTCTTGGCGATCCTCCTGCCTCAGCCTCCCGAGTGCTGGGATTACAGGTGTGCACCACCATGCCTGGATCCTTTTTTTTTTTTTTTTTAATGTGGTGCCGGGGATCGAACTCAGGCCCTTGTGCTTGCAAGGCAAGCACTCTAATCACTGAGCTAAATCCCCAGCCATGCCTGGATCCTTAAAACCATTTAAGTCTGAGTTTTGCACCATTTATAAAGCAAATACAGAAATTTGTTCAAAATCACAAGTTATAAAAGTGTATAGCTTTAAAGAAGCCGATCCATTTTAATTTACTTACTGAACGATCAGTTTGATATTTAAGAGAAACTTTAATAACGTGCATTTTGAAGTAACCGCATGGTGGACATTCGTTGCTAACCAAATAAGCATTTAGGGGACTTACCAATAGGAATAAAGCCCTTCTCTGAGTCAGAGGGCACTGTTGGAGCGGAGAAGGGTCTGCCTGCCCCAGAGCTGAGTAACAGCTCCGTGGAGTGATTGTGAGACAGCACCCAAAGCAAAACGGGGTGGGGTGAGCCCTCAATGACAGAAGAGGCCATGTAGAATTGAACGTATGGGCGCCATCGAGTAATACATGACTTTTCTTTATCTGGTGCTGGGGAATCACACCCAGGGTCTCACACATGCCAGGAAAAGGCTCTACCACTGAGCTACTGGGATGATTCATTTTGATTGTCAACTTGCCTTGAATTTAGAAACGCAGAGGAAATGAGTAAAGCACTCTCCTGGGCGTGTCTGTGAGGGTGTTTTCAGAGATGATTGGCATGGGGGACAGCAAACCTAAGGGGAAGACCCACGCTGATTGGGCAGCAGCATCCAATAGGGTGGGGGCTGGATTGGAACTGAAACAGAAGGGGGAAGCCCGCCAGCGCCGGTTCTCTCTCTCTCTCTGCTTCCTGGCTGTCCTAAGGTGAGTAGCTTTCACCCACCGCATGCTCTCTGCCGTGGTGCTTCTGCATCAGCACAGGCCTAAGAGCAGTGGGGCCAACCCACCATGATCCGAACCTAGGAGCCAAAATAAACCTTTCCTCCATTAAATTGTTCATCTCGGGTGTTTTGTCACAGTGACAAGGACAGCTACATTTCCAACCCCAAAGGATGACTGTTTTATTTAAAGAAGCTCCCAGATGCACACCTCCATCCACACACCACCACGGGTCACAGTCTTTCTGCCTGCTTTTCTTACACTAAGAGTTAACTTGGTGGCCAGCACACCTTCACATTTCATCAAGATCTGGCAGTGACCAAAGTTTGAGAGGGACCAGGAAGAGCAAACGCTTTTAGGAGCCGGAAAAGAGCTGGCAAATTTGTGCGGAGAATGAGCGTTACAAACCACACCCTTCCAAAATTAGGAATAATTCTGAAAGCAAGTTTTGCCATTCTCATTACCAGATTTTGTGGATTCACGTTGCTGTGATTAAAGAGACTTTTTATAATGGAGGGGGCTTTATCAAGAAATCGAGCAGGCCTGGTGGTGCAGGACTATAATTCTAGCACTCTGGGAGGCTGAAGCAGGAGAATCTCAAGTGTGAGCCCACTCAGGGCAACTCAGTGACTTAGCAAGACCTTGTTTCAAAATTTAAAAAAAGGCTAGGGGGATAGCTCACTACAAAGGTCCCGGGTGTCCAAATCCTAATACTGCCCCTCCCCTCCAAAAAAAAAGAAGGAGGAAGAGGAGGAGAAGAAAAAAAGAAATTGGGTTGATAACTACTCACACAGCCCACATTCCATACAGAGAACATTACCTTTCACTGCCCCTGCTCGAATCCAAGAGTCAGAAGAGTCAGAGTGGATTCTGAAGTCTGTCACCAGTGGCTCTCATAGGACCTGTCCAGCCTTGCTTGACTCTTGGTTTCTAGAACCAGCTCCCCACTCCCCCCTCCCACGTGCTGGCAGCCCCTCCCCTTGGGATTCTCCTCCTCCTTGCAGGCTTAGAGCTAGTCTGCTATCCCAGGGCAGCCTTGCCCAGCGCCTGTGCTGGACAGTTCTCAGTTCGCAATTACGTACTTGTTTGTTTGCTTCTTTGGTCTGTAATCCCTTGGTGTCAGGTTTATTAGTCTGCTCAGGCTGCCGCAACAAAGTTCCAAAGACCAGGTGACTTGAACAACAGAGATGAATTGTCTGAAATTTTGAGATGCGGGTATCAGGATTGGCTCCCTCAGAGGCCTCTGTCCTCGGCTTGCATCTGGCCTCCCCTTGTATCTTCACACTGTCCTCCCGATAAGCATCGCTGTGTCCAAATGTCCCCTTTTAATGAGGACATCAGTGCTATTGGATTAGCATCCACCCTCATAACCTCATTTTAATTTAATTCCCTGCGTAGAGATGCTATCTCTGAATACAGTCCCATTCTGAAGTTCTGGGGGTTGGGATTTCAACAGATGAATTTGGAAGGGGAATAAAAGTGAGCCCATAACGGAAGGAATTGTGTCATTTTCTTACCATCCATATCAGCTACAACAGTGTCTGGCACATAGTAGATCCTTAACAAAAGTTGGTCAAGTGAATGAATGAATGACTCTTCTTTCCAGTTGTTTAAGGGATGAATTCTTCCACAGGCTTAGCATAGACCCTCCTTTGTGGTTCTTGTGTGCTGGGAAAATTTTTCGTTGCTTTGGGGTCCAAAGTGTATATATATTATATATGATTTTACACAGATCTCACATAGCTCTTGTAAAGACTTAAAGCTGACTTATCAGAATACACAAAATACAAGGTGACAAGGTTTAAAATGGAATAAGACCGAGGGTGTAGTTCAGTGGTAGAGCACATGCTTAGCACGCAAGAGACCCTGGAGTGGATCCCCAGTGCCAGCAAAAATATAAATCAGTCAATCAATCACATGTCACCTAGGTTCATACCTTTGTTTACAGAGGTGGACTTAGGTGGTCTCTAAGATTTCCGATTTATGGGATTCATAGAGTCCATCGATGAAAACAAGTCAGTTGCTCAGGACAAGAGCAACCCTAATTGATGGCTGGTATCTAGAATGGAGAAGAATTTCTCCTCCTGAAAGAAGCATGGCATATTATGATGAATGTTTTGCTAACATACTTACAATAAAAGACACCAAGAGATTTACAAGACTGCTTCTTTTTTTCAACTTTTGAAAAAAAGTTAATTGTGATTTATTTATAGTTCCTGATTATAGAAGAGCACACATTTGTTAAAGAAAACCTGAAGTTTATGTGAAGAAAATATTGTGAGCAACTATGTGTATTTCCTATTTTTATTATGCATATATACATATATTTTTTTCTTTGTGTTATTGAGGATTGAACCCAGGGCTTTCACCCTGAGCTACATCCCTATCCCATTTTATTTCTTATTTTGAGACAGGGCCTTGCTAAGTCGCTAAAGTGCTCGGGCTGGGCTCAAACTTGCAACCCTCCTGCCTCAGCCTCCCAGAGTGCTGGGTTTACAGGCATGCACCACCCACCACCATGCCTGGCTTATAATTTTTGACAAAAAGTTCAAATTGCATATTATTTTTCTATTTATTTATGTATTTATTTATTTAGTGGTGCTGGGATGAAAGCCAGAGCCTTTTGCATGCCAAGCATGCACTGTACCACCGAGCTTCACTTCCAGCTCCTCCAATGTTTTGAAATTAAAATGTATATTATTTACATTTCCCCACATCACTAAATATTCTTTAAAATTTTTTTCGTATCTCCCGTGTGTTTCATTAGATAAAAGGGTTTACTTATTGAGCCGATATTTTATCATTGGATATTTAGCTCCTTACCAATATTGACTATTATAAAAAATGATCCAGTGGACATATTTATAGGTAAATCTTTGAGGGTACCAGTTTCTTGAATTCTTATCAACATTTGGTTTATAACAGTTTTATTTACTTCTTGCCATTTGGATGCACAAGTCTGTTGTACACTTCATCTCTATTTTACTGTGTGTTTCATTACTAAAGAAGTTTTAGGTTGGGGTATAGCTCACAAAAAGTTAAAGTTTCTTAAAAATTATACACTTAGCTGTGCAATTTTGTGAATTACCCTTCTACGGCCTTTGTCAGTTTTACTTTTTGATTTGTGAAAATTCCTTATTAAATACATTTAGTTTTTCGCCTCTTAAGCAGTAATAGTATTTGGTAGAGTGCCTGTGTGAGGCCCCGGGTTCAATCCTCAGCACCAGAAAAAAATATAAAAGAGCACTATATGCTTGAGATTTTTAGGTATTAGCCAGGCATGGAGGCATGATGGCACATGCCTGTTATCCCAGCACTCTGGGAGATTGAGGCAGAAGGGCTGTAAGTTAGAACCCAGCCTGGGCAGTTTAACAGCTTAGTGGGCCTGTCTCCAAATAAGAAATAAAATGGGCTGGGGATGTAGCTTAGTATGAAGAGCCTGGGTTCAATTCCCAGTACTGCCAAAGGGGGGACAGAGAGAGAGAGAGAGAGATTGAGATTTTTCGGTATTGTTTTTTCTTTTATTTATACTCACTTAAAATTCTTATACTGTACACTAAAATAGATCAATATTTTTGCATCTGATATTAAGAATGTAACAGCGATCTGTAGCGGAAAAACCATATCTGAAGCATCATTACGCCCTCCCTGAAACACTGGTCTGAGAAATTTGTGTTTAAAAGAGAAAATAGACATATCATGTGAGGGGACCGTCTGATAATTTAAGAGTTCTATCGCTTTAGGGGAGAGGAGAGTAAAATATAGCCCTATTAAAGATAAGATAGGGATTGGGGATCTAGCTCAAGTGATAGGGCCTTGCCGAACAAGCACAAGGCCCTGAGTTTGATCCCCAGCAGCCCCCCTCCCCCTAAAAAGAAAAATAAAAGTCAGGCATGCTTGGCAGGCTGAGGCAGGAGGATCTTGAGCTCGAGGCCAGCCTGGGCTATGTAGGGAGTTCAAAGACAGCCTGGACCGTATAGCCAGAACCTGTCTCAGAAGAAAAAAAAGGCCTTACTCAAAAACCTTTGAAATAATATAAATGGAAATCTCTAACAAAGTAGGCAACAAATGGACTTCTGTCAATTTCTTGTTGAGCTGGCGGAAAATTCTCTTGGGGAGAAAGCGGTGCTTCTGTTAATTGTGTCTTTGTCGTTATCTGTATCTGTGTGTGGCCCTTCAGGTCTACCTCAGGCCCGTTTCATGCAGTAAATCACAGGTGTCATTCTGAGGTCACATTGTCTTTGAGTGACCCTTCTTGCCTTGGTGTAGGCAAGCAAGAATCTCGATGTAATGGAAGCGGGCACTAGGTCTGCTCAGATTTCTAAATATTGATTGACGTAACCTGGGTGAGGGTTTGTTTGTGGCCCTTTTCTGTTTCATGTTTGCTCCTTAGATGGTCCAGTTTGGGACTGAGGGGTGTGGCCCGGTGGTAGAACACTTGCCTAGCATGTGTGTGGTCCTGGGTTCAATCCCCAGTACCACATAGACACATACAGAAAAAGTCATCGAGATGATCCGCTTTCATGCCTTTCACAGGCACCTACATGTGCTGCCTCCAAGTTTATATCTGGAGCCTGCATCTCTGTCCTGAACTCTTGGTGCCAGTTACCTGTCTATTTGGGTGTGAGTTGCACATTTCCTTCTCTGAAGCCTGAATTCCTCCTCTACCGCCACGGCACACTCCTTCAACCCTCCTTATTTCTGTCAGCGATAGAACAGTTAAATCAGTTGTTTGGGGTAAAAACCTACACATCTTCTTTGTTGCCTCAAACCATAAAGCAAGTTATTAGGAAATCTACATTCAGAGCGTTTCCAGAATCCAACAACGTTTCACCACTACCATCCTAATCCAGGTTTTCACTAAGAGGTAAATGTTAATTTGTCTATGAATTAGCCCCTGCAGAGAGGGACCTGGCTCCCACTAATCTCCATAGAAACTAGCCCAGGCCGGTGCTTAAGGCAATCAATCCCTGTCAACCATGAGGGTTGGACCACAGCCCTCCGAGCATGCCCAGATCGGGGCTGGTGCTTCTCCAATCATGAACATCGATGTGGCAAATCCTGCTGTTGGCGTTCTGAGTCATACAGCTGCAACATGAGCTCAGATCTTCTCTTCACTTCCACAGCACTTGAAGATGAGCTGACGAAGTTGCACTGTATCATACTGTTATTCTATCCTGGTCCCTGGTCACACCAAGGGAGAGACTGGCAGGATAGGAATGCAGCATGGTGCCACTATATCGTATTGCTAATTGCATCCTGGCCGCTTGTCACATTGCACAAGAACCTGTTCTTCCCTAACTGTTCAGCACAAATGGGCCACATCCCCAAAGTCCTCTCCCTCTTCCACATCCGCTATCTGGAATGATGTGCCCCAGAGTGTAAGAATGATGAGGAACTCACAGACCTGCCGTGCATACTGTTCTAGTAGGTCTGATCTATTTGCCATCTGAGCATCTGTCCTTCTGCACAATAGATGTTCTATTATGTCCAAATCAGAGCTCTTGGCCTTGCATCTTACACCCACTGTACTTATCCTCTAATCTTTCACATTTCAATTAAATGGGAACACCAGTTGTTCATATCAAAACCCTCTATTGATGGGTATACAGGTTGCTTTGAGAACTTAGCTATTACAAATGTGGTATCTATACATAATGGAATACTATTCAGCTATAAAGAATGACAAACTAGAGTCATTTATAGGAAAATGAATGGACCTGGAAAATATAATGTTGAGTGAAATAAACCAGACTTGCAAGTCTGAATACTGCATGGTATCCCTCATTTGAGTGAGGCAAAATACAAACAAAAGAAAAGGGCAAACAAAGGACACAAAAAGGCAAAGTGTTAGATATAAGCTAATAGACAAAGAGTTCAAGGGCACGAGAAGAAGGCAAAGGGGGAGGGGAATGGGAATCCAGAGGAATAATGATGTTTTAAAAACAAGAACCTAATAACCCAAACTTAACACAGTGACACGTACACGAGGTACTACAGTAACTTTATGTAGTTGTGACTTAATGCTGCATTTATGTGGTTGTTTACATTGCTCGCTGTCAGAAGCAAAAGGCACAATGTATTGTGGTCTGTAAGCTTGTGTAATGGCCTGTAAGTTTGTGTAACTTTGGATAAAATTTTAATGAAAATCTATTAAAAAAAACCAAAAAAAACAAAACCCTCACTGCTACTGCCAATTGCTCTTCTTCTTCCAAACCATAAATTCAATCCATCAGCAAGTTCTGCACGATTTCCACTTTCAAAATATAGTCAGAATTCCATCACGTTTCACTGCGTCGGCGTTCTGACAGACTGCTTATTTCCGCAAAAGGCACAGGGTGAGCTTTTATAAACAAGAACCAGGTCGTGTCATCCTCTAGTTCAGTCCTCCCCAGCGGTTTCCTGTCACATTACGTGAGTGCTCAGCCTTTTGGCTTGCCCAGGCCATATCGCACCAAGAGGGACCTTCTTGAGTCACAAGTAAAATACACAGTTCTTGTAGATAAGTGCGAAAACTTTGTTTTTTAATATTTAAACTTATTACTTTATGAAATAATACAAGCCCAAGTTTAAGAATTAAATAAACAAACTTACATGCGTGCTTACCAACAATAAACCCCTGCTTCATAGGCACACACACATGCAGGTAGGTTGAAATACTCTCATCAGTAGTCACCATGTTTTATTCACCGATTGTACAAACGCATGTAGCAAGAAACATGTGAGTTTCCACTGGACCGACTGTGTGGTGGGTGCAGGAGGGAGGTAGAGTTAGTGTCATACTATGCCCTCCCCCACACAGTGTTCTGTTGTCACCTATGCAGTCCCCATGTGAGCACCACCCAATAGAGTCATGAAAAATATTACTAAAAACCACAAAATAATGTTAAAAGTTTATGATCTTGTGGGACCACATTGCCAGTATGTGGCCTGCGGGCCAAGTATTGGACACACCTGCGTTAGAATACATGCAAACTAACCGAGGGTAGAGCTGCAAGCCTGTAATCCCAGCCCTCTGGAAGGCTGAGGCAGGAGGATGGCAAGTTCAAGCCCAGCCTGGGCAATTTAGAAACCTATCAAGATTCTGTCTCAAAAAAAAAAAAAGAGTAAAAAAAAAGCTGAGGATGTAGCTCAGTGTAGAGGTCCTGGGTTCAATCCCCAGTACTACGAAAGAGAGGGAGAGAGGAGAAAGAAAGAAAGAAAGAAACAAAGAAAGAAAGAAAGAAAGAAAGAAAGAAAGAAAGAAAGAAAGAAAGAAGAAACACTAACTGTTTGACATGGCCATAGGTTCTATACGATTTGGTCCTTAGCTTGTTTTCATCTACTCTTATCTTGTTTACTCTGCTCCAGCCACAGTAAACCTCTTTCTTCAACTTGAACTTGTCAAGCTTGCTCCCTCCCATGGCTGTGTCTTCTGCCTGGACCAGTCTCACTTCTCCCACGTCTCAGTTCCAATACCGCCTCCTCCTGGCTTCCTTTCCTGATCACCCCATCTAAAATGACATCCTCTTCATGCCGTGTCCCTTTATCCTTTTTAATTTTCTTTGTTGCAATTATCATCACCAGAAAGTACAGTATATATTTATTTCTGAGCTTGTGGTCTGTCTCCCTACTGGAATGTCAGCTTCATAAGCGCTAGGACCTTGTGTGCCATATTTGCTACTCTGTTCCTAAGGCCTAAAACAGAGTTTGACATTGTTCAAGAAATTATATATATGTATGTGTGTGTGTGTGTATAAATAAATAAATAAGACAGTGTAAAAATGTAAAAAGCTTGGAAAATAATTTCTCAAATATCTGGGAAAATCAGGGTCTATTTCTGCAAATATAATTATTCATCAATTCAATAAGGAAAGTCAAGTTTTGTGCACTTAATGGGTACTTAATAAAATACAGATTGAGTAAATTCATGCACAAAATAAAGCTGCCTTTATTCATCATGTGGAACAATTATGAAATATCTTTAAGCTGGTTATTTTTTTCTTGACTGAAAAACCAAAACTTTTTTTCTTTTTTTTGGGTCTGGGGATTGAACTTACGGCCTCGTCTTGCTAGGCAAGCACTCTAACCACTGAGCTAAATCCCCAGCCAAAACCAAATATTTTTAAGATTA
The DNA here is from genome assembly GCA_004026905.1 of Hystrix cristata. NCBI lineage: Eukaryota > Metazoa > Chordata > Mammalia > Rodentia > Hystricidae > Hystrix > Hystrix cristata. The sequence continues at coordinate 10,994 of PVJO010026984.1, read as the reverse complement.
ATTTTTAATTGAAAAAATCATAAGTTTGGGCTAGGAAACCGTGCAATATGTGAAAAAATTCTTTTGGGAAAAATAAAGTGTCAAATATAGTGAGTGGTATTTTTTTTTTTTGCTGAGAGATAGAGAAATATTTCTTTGAACACCCAGTCAAGGACTATCCATCATTCCAAAAGTGTACATTAATGATACACTGTCTGTACAGAATAATTTTTGTTCTGTGAGATTAACCTTAAATAAGACCAAAACTGACTTTACCCAAATTTGTTGAGCTACCAGTGAAAGTAGTGATTCTGAGGCATGCAAAATTAATTAAAAATATATTTTAAATGAATGTCACATTTTACACTAAAGAAAGTATTTCTTAATACGGTGAAATCCACAGCTTTTGGAAAATAAGATTTGACAGTAGAGTCTATTATTTTATAGCAAAAGTATAAGAAATCGAAGTTCAAATATGATGGAAAGAGTCTCATTTCATTCTATGGGGAAAGCAATTGCTTCCTAGCCCACCAAGAGTTTAATAATCCTCATGATACGGCAGTCAGAGACCTTGACTGTGTTAGAGCCAAAAGTAGGCTTGTTGTTTTCTTATTCTCCTGCAGAGCTTTGTTGAACAGCACAGAGCAAAAATGTTTGAAATCCAAAGCAGAGACAATTCAATGTTTCACAAAACCTCCACACAGAGCCTCTTAGTTATTTTTACTCATAAAACAGATGAAGTAACTGAGGCTGTAAGAAGTTAATAACTTTCTCAAAACTGCAGAAGTCAATGAAAGTTTCTAGGCTGGGGCAATTGTAATAAAACCGAGTCGATGATACAAATGCTGGAGCTCCCCAAGAGGACCGGATCATCAGTCTGGTTTGTTACCCCAGAGAGAGGTGCTGATGGGATATTTAAATGGACTTTTATCAGGAGTAAATGGACATTCTAGTCTTGGAGTTCAGAAAGTAGGCTAAGAACAGAAATTGATATGGAGCTAACATTTGAACCGTGAACTAGACTCAGACAGCTGTTGATGGAGAAGAGATGTGAGCCTTGAAGAGATGGATCCTACAACATAAAGAAAGACTTTTCAGGAAGAGTTGCTCATTTGTGTCAGATGTTGAGGAATCCTTTCGGGTGAAGAATAAGACCTTTGAAATACAATGGACTTTGGATTCCTTAGCATGGGGCCCCCCACTAGTCCAATGGATAACAAGTGATGATTTTAATAACCTTATTTCTCACCTAAATAAGCCAGGGCTAATTTTACAACCACTGCAAAGTAAGATGACATACTTTGTTGGAACATTTGTTTCCTCCTTAAAGATGAGTCCTTTGTCTTCAACTGTTCTTTGGATTGTCTTGAATCCTTGTATTTAAATTTTGTGTATAAAACAATTTTTCATTATCTTTATGGAGTAATTCATAGGGAGAATTTATTTTAAAAGAGAAGGGATAGATAAAAATCTTAATTTTTCTATTACCCCAGCAATGCTGCTTTTAAAGTGATTTTTACAGATTTCAAAAGGTGCTTAAATTTTAGAGCCAGAGTCTTTTTTCTTTAAGCACCTTTTATAAACCAAAGATTGTTGCTGATTTATCCCTTTGATGAGATATACAGTGTGTTGTAAGAAACGACGTCCTCTCAGTGCTTTGAAGGAGATCATAAAATGGTGGAAAACATGCCAAAAGAGATTATTCATTAAAATTAGTGCATACCTAATTGCTCATTAACTTGAATGTACACTATGAAATAGTTTATTGGATGTACTGAATATATGCATTTATCATGGCTAAAGACTGCTATTTAGAATACTTGGAGGCTATTTTCGTTTTGTTTTGTTTTCCTGAAGTTGTCTCCTATTTCAGGTAACATTTGGTGAAGGGGGAGGCATACCCTGGGTTTGGTTGCCGTTGTTGTTTTTAAATTGACTTTACATTTTTAAGACCAGTTTTAAATTCACAGCAAAACTGAGTGGAAAGTAGAGGGAGTTCTCATGTATCTTCTGTCTCCACACACACAACATGCCCACCAGTGATGATGAATTTATTATAAGTGATAAACCTACATTGACACATCATTATCACCCAAAGTACCCAGGTTTCTATTAGTGTTCACTCTTGGTGTTCTACATTCTATAGGTTTGGACAAATATATAATGAAATGTATCCACCATTGTAGTATCATATAAAGAAGTTTGCCCTAAAAATCCTCTGTGCTCTGCCTGTTCATCCCTTCTTCCACCTTACCTCTGGCAACCACTGATTTTTTTCACTATGTCCATACTTTTGTCTTTTCCAGACTGTCATATACTTGCAAGCATGTGCTATGTGGCCTTTTCAGCTTGGTTTCCTTCAATTAGCAATATACATTTATTATATTCAAAAGCTTTATGAGTGTTAAACCAGCACTGGAGAATGTACTTAAGAATACTCTTGACAGAAAAATATGAAACCACCATCAGAACTAAAATTACAGAGGAAACAAAAACTCCAAGTAAGGTCAATGGATAAGTGGTAACGAAAAATGTAAGGAAAAGAAAAACAAAGGATTTACCAACAGATAAAGAAGGCAATGATAGTAAATAACCTACATATCTCTGTAATATCTCTCAATGTGGATGACCTCAACTCTCCAATTAAAAGACACAGATTGGCAGACTGGATTAAAAAAAACAAAAACAAAAACAAAACAAAACAAAAAACCCAAAAAAACCAAAAACAAACCAAAAACAGAATCCAAGAGTCTGTTGTATTCAAGAAACTCATCTAATCCAAAAAGATATTCACAGACTAAAAATTAAAGGAGGGAAAACTGTATTTCATGCACCAGGACCCCAAACCCAAGCAGGGGTAGCAATTTTAATATCAGATACAGTAAAGTTTAAGCTAAAACTGATCAGAAAAGATAAAGAAAGTCACTGCACAGTAGTTAAAGGAACAATCCAACAAGGAGCGATAACTTTGATAAATATATATGCACCAAATACTGGAGCACCTATCTTAGTAAAACAAAAACCACTGAATTTAAAAGATCCAATAAACACTAACACAACTATAGTGGGGGATTTTAACATCTCACTTTTACAAAGAGATAGATCAACTAAACAAAAATTCAGTAAAGAAATAGAGCCGAACCACACCCTTGAACATATGAATTTCATATTTACGGAGTATTGCACCCCTCTACAACAGGGTATACATTTAGCAGCACGTTGTACTTTTTTGAAAACAGATCACATACTAATCCATGAAGCCTGCTTAAGTAAATATAAAAGAATTTAAATTACCCCATGCATACTTTCAGACCATTGTGCAATGAAAACAGAAATCAATGACAGAAGAAATTTTGGAAAAGGAAAAAGCTCCTGGAAAATTAACCACACACTCCTAAACAATCAATGAGTCACAGAAGAAATCAAAGAAGAAATTAAAACATTTCTGGAAGTTAATGACAATGACTGTACAACTCAACAAAACCTCTGGGGCACTAGGTAAGCAGTTCTAAGAGGAAAATTCATTGTAACCAATGGTCACATGAGGAAAATAGAACAAGTCCAAATAAATAACTTTATGAAAAAATCTTAAAATACTTGAGAAACAAGAACACACCATTCCCAAAATGAAATTAAGGAAAGAAATTATAAAGATGAGCGTGGAAATCAATGAAATTGAGACTAAACAACAGTACAATCAACAAACTGAAGAGCTGGTTCTTTGAAAGAATAAATAAAATAGATAAGCCCTTAGCCAGACTTACTAAGAGAGAGAAAAGACTCACATCGATGCAGTTATAAATGAAAAAGGTAAAATCGCAAGAGACACTGTCAAAATCCAGAACAAGGTTAGTAACTATTTTTGAAAAACTGTATTCTAACAAATTAGCAAATTTGCAGAAATGGACACATTCCTAGACTTGTACAAATTACCAAAGCTAACCCAAGAAGACAAATATGCTTCACAACCCAATAAGAAGCAATGAAATTGACTCAGTAATAAAGAATCTACCAATTAACAAAAGACCAGGACCTGATGGATTCATGCTAAATTCTACAAAACCTTTAAAAATGTTATATCTCCAATACTCCTCAAGCTCTTCAAAGAACTTGAAAGGAATGGAGTGCTCCCAAATTCATTTATGAAAGCCAGCATCACCCTGATCCCCAAACCAGACAAAGACCAAACTAAAAAAGAAAACTATAGCCCAATCTCCTTAATGAACATAGATGCAAAAATCCTCAACAGGATATTAGCAAATAGAATGCAGCACGTCATGAAAAAGCTCATAGATCATGATCAAGTAATTTTCATCCCAGAGATGCAAGGATGTTTCAACATATGTAAGTCAATAAATGTAATACATTACATAAACAGAAGCAAGGTTAAAAAAAAAAACCCACACGATTGTATAAATAGATGCGGAAAAGGCTTTTGACAAAATCCAATACCATTTCCTGATAAAAACCCTGAATAAAACAGGTATGAAAGGACTATACCTGAATTTCATAAAAGCTATTTATGACAAACCAACAGCTAGCATCATATTAAATGGGGGAAAACTAAATCAGGAAAAAGAAAATGATGTCCACTATCACCACTTCTATTCAACATAGTACTTGAACATTAACCAGAGCAATTAGGCAAGAGAAAGAAATAAAAAGGTTACATATAGGAAAGGCAGAACTCAAATTATCATTATTTGTAGATGACATGATACTCTATACAGAAGACCCAAGGAATTCCACCAAAAAACTCTTAGAATTAATAACCAATTTCAGCAACGTAGCAGGATACAAGATAGACACACAAAAAACATTAACATTTGTGCACACCAATAATGAACTCGATGAGAAAGGAATTATGAAAACAATACCATGCACAGTAATTTCAAAAAAAAAGAGAAATAAATAGATACTAACCTAAGCAAGGAAGTAAAAGACCTCTGCAAAGAAAACTACAGTATTTTGAAAAAGGAGATTAAAGAGGACATCGAAAAATGGAAAGATGTCCCCTGCTCCTAGATAGGCAGAATCAATATTGTCAAAGTGGCCATACTCCCAAAAGTGTTATATACTTTCAATGCAGTCCCAGTTGATACCAACAGTATCCTTTACAGAACTGGAGAAAACAATCCTAAAATTCGTATGGAACTGGAAGAGACCAGGAATAGCAAAAGCAATTTTGGTCAGAAAGAACAAAGCAGGAGGCTTCATTAATACCTGACTTCAAGCTACACTACAAAGCAATAGTGATAAAAACAGCATGGTACTAGAACGGAAACAGATATGTGGATCAATGGAACAGAATAGAGGATATAGAAGCAACCCCAGACACATTAAGCTATTTGATCTTTGACGAAGGGGCCAAAAGCATATGTTGGAGGAAAGATAGCCTATTTGACAAGTGATGCTGGGAAAGCTGGTCATCTCTTTGCAGAAAATTGAAACTCGACCCGTATCTCTCACAATATAAATAAATAAAAATCAAAATGGATTAAAGATCTAAATGTTAAAACAGAAACATTAAATCTTCTGGAAGATAAAATAGGTAAAGCACTTGAAGACATAGGAGTAGGAAAGGACTTCCTAAACAGAACCTCATTTGCACAAGAAATAACAGCAAGAATCAACAAATGGGGTTATATCAGACTAAAAATCTATAGAGCAAAAGAATCAGTAGAGTGAAGAGACAACTTACAGAATGGGAAAAATTTTTTGCTAGCGACTCTTCAGACAGAGGACTAATATCTAGAATATATAAAGAACTCAAAAAAATTAAACCACCTAAAATTAAAGACCCAGTCAAGAAATGGGCAAGAGAAATGAATAGACACTTCACAGAGGAAGAAGTACAAATGGCCAACAAATATATGAAAAAATGTTCAGCATCTCTGGCCATTAGAGAAACACAAATTAAAACAACTCTAAGAATCTGTCCTACTCCAGAAAGAATGGCAATCATCAAGAAGTCAAAAAAATAACAAATGCTGGAGAAGCTGTGGTGGAAAAGGAACCCTCCTGCATTGTTGGTGGGAATGTGAACCAGTACAACCATTATGGAAATCAGTATGGAGATTTCTCAAAGAACAGAAATATGAAATTCCATGTGACTCAGCTATCCCCCTTCTAGGTATATTCCTCATAGAGCTTACTTAAGTCATCATACTTCAGTGGTACCTGCATACCAAAGTTTATAACAGCACAATTCATAATAGCTAAATCCTGGAAGCAGCCTGTATACTCATCAACAGATTACTGGATGAAGAAATTGTGATATTATATATAATGGAATACCACTCAGCTATAAAGACTGACCAGTTTGAGATGTTTGTAGGAAAATAGATGAACCTGGAAAAATATATTCTTGAGTGAACTAAATGAGACACACATGCTTAAATACCATACGGTATCTCTCATTTGAGTGAGGCAAAGTACAAAAAGTATAATAAAGGATGGACAAAGGGATGCATCTCTTGCCATAGGGAAGGAGTCTAAGGGAACAAGGGCAAGGCTGAAGAGGAGGGGAAGGGGAAATAAGTAGAATCAAGATATGCCATGTACTGGAACCTAATAACCTCAATGAATGTAAACATTATATGCTATAACATGAACCAAGATTAATAATGTCAACAAGAGTGAAAATCGGGATGGCGTATTAAAGGAGGAGGGAGGGAGAGCGAAGGGGAAGGGGATTAAAAAAATAAAGAAGCCGTAGTATGTACATGGACCCACTCCCCAAGATGATTGTAAACTGTATGTACTGCAAACACATACTACAAAAAAAAAGTTTTCCCCTGTCTTTTCATGGCTAGGTGGCAATTGTGCTGGTCTGTTAAGGGTGGTCATTTTCTCCAATATCTGGTGACAATTTTAACACCAGGGATTATAATTCCTTCAAGAGGGGCCAGTTCTTTATTCTCTAACCAAATGAAAAGTCAAGTGAAACAAAGACAGTTCCGGAATTGATTTATTGTAAGGCATGCAAAAGAAGAATAAGCAAAAATAACCAAAAGGAATGTATGAAATATAGGCAAAATTAATTAAAAGAAAATTCCTCAAGCACAGAGTGCTAGTAATGAACCAAATACCATTTGTCCGTGGAAGAAATTGTCCAAATGATCAAGGAGATCAGTTCCTTCAAGGTGACACTCAAATGATTTCGGATTGCCATAAAGTTATCAGCAGTGAAATAATGGACCTTTCTGTTCTGGCAATCTCTGGCGGCCAAAGTCACTTCAGAGAAAATATTCACAGGCTGGGAGTCACGGTGAGATGTGTCTCAAACGGCAGTCTGAATGTACTGGTATGTATAGTCCCTGAAGGTTTATTAGCTCAGCTTCCCAGTATCAATTTTGGATGTCAATTTTAGATACAAATTTCGGAAAATTCCCAAGCACCAACTATCTCATTTGCAAATCGGCACACAGCTGATAATGCAGCTATCTGCTAGGGATTTGTCTAGGCGACTATCAGCGAGCTGCTCGGCTGAGTTATAGCTTGTGCTATGAGAGAAAGTTCAAAATGGAGGTAGTTCTGGAGTTAGTTACTTAATCCTAATTAAAACACCAATTTATTTAGATTCTCAAGAATCACAACACTGTAAAAAACACTTCATGATGGTATCTCATTTCTTTTTAGTGCTTAATAATACTCCCTTATCTGGATGTACCATAGTTTATTTACCCATTTAACCACTGAAGGGCATTGTGATTACTTCCAAATTTTGGCAGTTATGAACTATAAACATCTGCGTGCAGGTTTTTGCGTGACCTAAGTTTTCAACTCAGTTGGATAAATAAATACCACGAAGCCTGACTGCTGGATTGTGTGCTCAGACTGTGTTTAGTTTTGTGAGAAATTGCCTGAGTGTCTTCCAAAGTGCCTGCACTGTTTTCCCGTCCCACCAGCAATGAATGAGAGTTTCTACTGCTTCACGTTTTCTTTCACTTTTTTGGTGGTGTGAGTGATTTGGATATTGGCCGATCTAATAGGTATGTAGTAGTATCTCATTATTGTTTTAATTTGCTAATCAATGATGACATTACAATATAGAGCATCTTTTCATATGTTTATTTGTCATCTGTCTGTATATGTCAGTGAAGTAGCTGTTCAAGTATTTTGTCGATTTTTTAATCAGATTGTGCATGTTCTTAGTGCTGAGTTTAAAGGTTCTTTGTACATTTTGTCGAACCATCCTTTACTAGATGTGTCTTTTGCGAATACTTTCTCCCAGTAATGTGCCTTTTCAATTCTCTTGGCATTGTCTTTCACAGGGTCGAAGTTGTTAATTTTCATGAAGTCCAGTTCATTGATTGTATCTTTTATGAACTGTGCCAACAGCTTTCTGATGACAACCCACTCTCCTTGCTTTCCTCCTACCTCTTGGATGTGTTCATGTGAGTCTTGCTCATTGTAGGTGAGTTGCCAGGGCTCCATCTATTCATGTGTGTGCGTGTTTTACTGGGGATTGAACCCAGGCCTATGCACTGAGCTACATTCCTCAGCCCTTTTTCATTTTTTCACTTTGAGACAGGGTCCCACTAAGTCGCTAAGTTGCCCAGGCTGGGCTCAAACTTCTGATCTGCCTGCCTCAGCTTCCCAGAGTGCTGGGAGTACAGGTGGGCATGACCATTTCCAGCTCCATCTATGCTTTTACTCTAGGTGATCTCAATCAGTCACGTAGCTTTAAATACCCCTTATGGGTTGACAGGCTCCACATGTGTAGCTTGAGCTGTGACATTACCCCTGAAAACCACACATGTATATCAAACCGTCTTTTCTACATTTCAGTGTGGATGTCTTAGAAGAAAGTCACACTGAACATAGTCCAAACTGAATTTGTGATTCCGGCTCTACTCCTCACCAAACTCACACTTCCCTCACTGCACTATGGGGCAGAAATCACCCTTGATGTCTCCCCCGACTCCTCCACTCTCACATCTAAGCCTCAAACAAGTTTTGTACATTCTGCCCCCAAAACATATCTGAAATCTGTCCACTTCACTCCATCTCCATTACTTCAACTTTGGCACAAGATGCCACCTTTTCTTTCCTGGGTGACCTCAGTGGCATCTCTTATCATTCCTCGTCCCTTCCCACCTCCTTATCTGCTGATGATTCACCTCTGTGTATGAGCCAGAGTGAGCCTCTAACAATGTAAATCATTGTTTTTAACTCACCAACGAACTCCCACCCAAATGCAAACAAAACTGTCTTCATTTCCTAGGGCTTTGTGCCGAAACCTGGGTGGTTTAAAACAGCAGGGATGTATTGTCTCACAGTTCTAGAGTCCGGAAGTCTGAAGTCAGTGTGCTGGCAGAGGCCTGTTGACTTTGGCAGCTCCAGGGGAGAATCCTTCCTTGCTTCTTCTAGCTTCTGGTGTTTGCTGGCAACCTTCAGCATCCCTTGGCTTGTAGAGGCACCACTCCAGTCACATGGTCCCTACGTATTTTCACGTTTTTCCCTCTGTGTGTATCGAAAATTCTCCTTTTATAAGTCACCAGTCATATTGGATTAGGAACCACCCTGATGATTTCATTTTAATTGGATCATCTCCATAAATGCCTTATTTCAGATAATGTCACATTTCCAGGTACTGGGGATTAGGACTTCAATTTACATTTTTGCGGAGTGACAGGATTCAGCTCATAACAAACCCCCAAACTTCCTATGCTGGTTTAAGCAGTTTTATTTTGGCCCTCTGTATAGGTTCTATATCCACGGATTCTACTAACCATGGATGGAAGATATTTTAAAAAGTAATAATAATCGGCATCTGTACAGAACATGTGCAGACTCTTTCTCTCTCTTCCTCCCCCTCTTCCTCTTCTTCTTTCTCCTCCTCCTCCTCTTCCCCTTCCCCTTCCCCTTCCCCTTCCCCTTCCCCTTCTCCTTCTCCTTCTCCTTCTTCTGGCAGTATTGGGAATTAAACCCAGGGCCTTTGCACCACGCTACATCTCCAGTCCTTTTTTATTTTTGAGACCAAGTCTCACTAAGTTGCTAATTTGCCCAGGTTGAGGTATAACTTGTGATCTTCCTGCCTCAGCCTCCCAGAGGGCTGGGATTACAGGGTTGCACCACTGCACCTGGCTCAGACCTTTTAGTATTACCATTATTCCCTGCACAATACAGTATAACACTATTTACACCGTGTTTACATTGCATTAGGTATTATAAATACATATGAGAGACTTGAGCATCTGTTGCTTTTGGTACCCACAGTAGGGGGGTTCCTGGAACCACACCCCTGTGGAGACCGAGGGACCCACTGCATAAGACCCCTACCTTCTTCTCTGACTGCACCTTCTTCTACCACTTGCCCCTCTCACTCTGTTCAGCCATCCTGGCATTTCTGCTAACCAAGCTTTGTCTTAGCATTTCAATACAGATGTCACCTCCAGAGAGAGACCAACTCTATTTTTTTAAAATTTTTTTTATTATTTTTACCAAGAACATGTATTGGTACATTGCATACATAATGATCATAATCAACATGGTTATTTTGTACCTGTACATGATACATCTTGGTTTTCCCCCCTCTTCCCCCCTTCCCCTCCCCTCCCTTCCATTCACCCACCCCTCCCTATTTGCAGCAAGTGTAGCTACACTTTACCATTTTTCCCCTCTTTTATGTTACTTTTCTTTTAACCTTCTTCTTTATCCCTCTTTTCCCTATCTAGTTCTCTCTTTTGAATACTATCTCTCTTTTTTTTTTTTAAACATGATATCTATTCTACCCCTTTGTCCTTATTTACACTTATGGTTTCTCATATCAGAGAAACAATTTGATGTGTACTAATAAGTGTCTGATTTCTTTCACTTAATAGTATGTTCTCCAGGAACATCCATTTATATACAAATGACTCTAGTTTATCCTTTTTTATGGCGGTGTAGTACTCCATTGTGTAGAAAAACCACATCTTTTTTAGCCATTCATCAGTTGTTGGGCATTTAGGTTGTTTCCAAGACTTAGCTATTACAAATTGTGCTGCTATGAACATGGTTGTGCATAT
>PVJO010026983.1:0-20220 GCA_004026905.1 Hystrix cristata | reverse complement strand
TGTAGTGTTTATATTATTATAAATATACATTATTAAGCTAAATTCCCAAGTTCGCAATTAACTCTCCACACTAAACTGCACAGCGACGCTCAAGGGTATAAGTGTGTTGGTGTGTTTAATTAGTATTTCATGTGACAAGGACAATCTGCATGGAATACATGCAGGGAACATGCCTGGAACAACCAAAAAAAAAAAAAAAGCTGCATGGGATTTCTTCTCTGCTAGCATAAACCTGTACCTACATTAAGACCACTACAAGATACTAGATAAATAAACAAATTAGCAAATATATCCAAAAAATATCAAATAGCTGGAGAGCGTTAACTAAGTCAGAAAATTTACAGAAAACAAGCTCTAAGGCATTTTAATCATTGACTATCTATTTACCTTTTTCTTCTTTTATACAGGAGTATTTCATTTTCAAAGCAGTGTTGAACGTGAAAAGAATAAAGATGTGCTTTTATACATGTACCAACTCTATACAACAAATGTAATCATACGTACTATGAATGTGTACTTATAAAAATACAAATTAAAAAAGGGATAAGCTTTCTGGGGATTTAGCTCAGTGGTTAAAGTGCCTACCTGGCAAGCACAAGGGTCTGAGTTTGATCCCCAGCACCAAAAAAAAAAAAAAAAAAGAAAAGAAAAAAAAAGGGATAAGCTTTTGTTTTATTAGATTTTTCTGTGACATCTATCAAATAGTAGGTAAAATAAATGACCCCTAAGGCCTTCCAAATTCTTAACCGTCAATGATTACATGAGAAAGCTAGATAAATATAATTGTAGTTATAAGTACTTCATATTTTACAATTTAAATTAAAAACCCTAATTATCCTGGATTGTGTACCAACAAAAACCTAGACCGTATATCAATTTGGATTCATTTGACCCCTAGGGGGGAAAAAAAACAAAACACATGCAACATATAAAAAATAATGAATTTTTTTATATTTAATTCTGGTGCATTTATGTCATTCATTCACAGTACACACTCCCATTAGTAATTCTTAAGAAATGGCCACTTATTCGTCACCCTAAGCCAGGCATGGCCCAAGTGAGAGAGAACAAACAGCTATGAAAAACTAATTCAGTGTATCATAGGGCCCATCGTGTAGTGAAACATTTTGGGGGAAAAAAATCCAACTATTATCAATAATTTTTTATATAAACCTTTGTCCTGAATGCAGAATTATTTCAGCTTAAAAACTAACCTCAAAACCATAAAAAAAAAAAAAATACTGTATTCATCCACCCAAGTCAAGTTTGGAACTGAACAAACCAATGCATTTTAAAGGATGTTCTTTTTCAAGTCATTCACCATGAAAATTCATTAACAAGCATTCATCATAAATGTAGAACGTTGCAATCTGTTAGGGGGGAAAAAGGAGTTATTTTTATGCTGTGAGTTTAAATTTGTCTGAAGTAGAGCTTTATTGTTCAGGTGATATATTTGTACCTGAGGTAAGTACGATGTCAAAGGTGGTTTGTGAGTAGAGTCGTTTCTCTTACATAAAATTTATGAGTCTTTGCTATATATAGTAAATGATAGTTTATTTTAATTTTTGTATGTAAAGTACTAAGCATCGTGCTTGCACTATTGAATTAAATCCTGACAGTAATTCTATGAGGTGGTACTGTCCTTTGTGCAGATGTCTAAAACTGGAGAAGCTGTCTCAGAGAAACAATGCAAATGAACCACAACACATTTTTTTTTTAATTCCAAATTTCTTTCTTCTGAATATTACATCACAGCATAATAATGTTTTGATATTTCCAGTTTGGGCAAGAGTCACACTACTTGAATCAGTGAATCAAGTTTTAATAAAAGCCTAATGGATGAAATAAAACTTCTCACGAGAAACAAGTAGGAACCAGAAAACATTTTAAAGTTTTGAAAAGTTTGTGATTTTATCATATTCAGCTCAAAATAGCAATACAGAAATCATAAGGGAAACTTAGCCATTGCGAGGACGAGCAGGACCCTTGTTCTGACAACCCCTGATATCAGTGTGGCTCATACTGAAATGCCATGAGATGAAGCGATTTTCATTTTTGTAGAAGAGCAGACACTCTAAAGGCAATCCGCAGTGGATGTTTTGACGGGATACGAACATTAAGAAGTCAGTCTAAGCCTAATCCTGGTTGCATTCTTTGCTTGTTGGTAGAAACTTCCTTAGAATACACATAAAGTTGAAATAAACTAAATATGGCTCATGCTCCCAAATAGCATTTACATGAACTTTTCAGCTAAATTATGATATACATCTTTTCAGCATCTAAAAATAATCCTTACGTGGTGGACTTATTATTAGGGTTAGCTTGAGCAGGAACACCCAGCTGGACTGAATTGCTGCGGTTCTGGAACTAAAGGATCCACCTGAGGATTGTTGCTCGTGCAACATGAAGGAGAATGGGAGCAGAAGATAGTTGGCGGCTGTTTCCCAAGAGAAGCTCTGTTGTGGTTGGTTCTCCTGAAGGGAGCTCGGCTGTTCTCATAGCAGAAGGAGGTCCGGCCCTTGCCGTCATCGAGGCTGGCAGCTGTTCACTTCATGGGAGCGCTGGTCTTTATCTCCGCTGCGAACATGTATCCTGGTTCCAGTATAGATCTCTTCAGCCTTCTAGTGCAGACACGGATGTACATGGGACAGTGCTGAGGGCTCCCAGCCCTTGACTGGATCTTTAGGTCTTCAGTGCATCGATAGAGGTTCTGTATTCTCCCTGCATTTAGCTTGTTTGTGTGTAAATGTTGTAATTTCTAAATGTCCTATATTAAATCTTCCGTCTTGTAAACCATTGACTCTAGAAGGGTAATTAATACACCATACATTTTAGTGGAAATATTGGTGGAATGAAGACTTTTCAAACAACTGTTGATTCTTATGTGTTATTTGTCAATATAGAACTTCAAGCATGTATGTAAATGTGACACTCAAAGATAATTTTTTTGCCAGACCAAGAATGGGATTCTCTAAAAAACTATAGTAAATGCTATTTTCATTTCTACATCAGTAGTCTTACATTATGTCTTTCTTCTTCTTTTTCAAAAGGTTTTTAAAAATTTAAGGCAGTAAGAGTTGCAAAAATAAATTGAACAAACTGTTATTCAGTGATGAAGTTATATTTTAGTGATAGTTAATAACATATAGATGATAATTACTAAAATTTTAGGAGTAAAATTTATTAAAAAATAGGAAAAGTATGAAACTTAGGAGGAATTTCATATTGATCAGAATTTGGAAACATATCCATTGTATCTTTCCTCACAGATCCTTTGCCTTTTCATAAAAAATAAATTTTCTTGAGAAGAGTTAATGAATAGAAGTGGTGTTTTTGTTATTTATGTAGCCAGTGACAGTGCTTCATCTGCAGATAATACTGAAATACTTATCTTAATTCTTTCTTTTTTTTCTTTTTCTTTTTTTTTTTTTTTTTTTTTTTTTTTTTTTTTTTTTTTTTTTTTTTTTTTTTTTTTTTTTTTTTTTTTTCTTTTGGGTACTGGGGCTCTAACTCAGGGCTTTGTGCTCACTAGGCAAGCACTCTACCACTGACCTAAATCCCCAGTCTCAATTATTTCTATTGCTAGGTTATGGTCTGCCAGTTGGGTTTCAACACTGAGGATTTATTAAATATTTATATATATTTATGTATCAGATGGTAGCTGACACCCTTTCACTGATTGTTTATTTTTTTCATGATTTGGTGAGCCATTGAAGTGTTTATATATCCAAAAGCCCTTAAAGAGCAAGGTTGTTAGAAATCATAACAAATTACATTACAACTGAAATTTTTACCTTCCTATTTTGGTTATTTATTTAATAAATGGTCAATTCTATAGATAATTGAAAGTCGTATAAATTCTTACCAAAAATGTTACACAAAGCACATGATCTTCACAATTCCATAATCCTTCCTTTATCACTTTTGAGAAACCAATTTCTAAATATCAAAACATGTGATACCAAAAATAAGGAAAAAAATACACAAATAGAATAAAGAATCCAACATATCCAACTTATTCCATTCATTTCACTTACTGAAAGAGGAAAGTTTCACAGCTCCTGAAGACTCAGCATATTCCAGACAATCAATTCTCAATTTAATATTATAAATACATGTTTTCAAATGGATCTTGCCATTTTTGTACATAAATATGTGGATAGGATGTTAGAACCTTATTTTATACATAAAAATGAATTTGAGGTTCTGCCGGACGTCATGACCTACGCCTGTAATCCCAGCATTGGAAGACAAGGGAGGAGGCTGGCTGTGAGTCTGAGGCCAGCCTGTGCAGCATAGTGAGATCAAAGACAGCATGAGGAGACTAGATCTCATGAAACCAAAAGAGAAAAAGAAACTGAGGTCCATGTACAAGGATTTTCCCCATATTTATTTTTCAACAGCTCATCAAACTAAATTTGATAGTGCTAAATGCGTAAGTAAGCGTGTAATATCAGGGTGAGATTTTATTTTGGAAATAATAAAAATTCTACTTCACATTCACTTTTCCATTCCTTATGATTTTTTTCCCTATCCAAAACCAGAAAAGGGTTCCAAAGAAAGGGTTAATATATCTTCTGCAATTCATCATATAAAATGATAACTTGCATTTTGGGGTTTAAAGGTCCAAGCCCTGGGCAAATTGCTAAACTTCTGATGAACATATTAGAATTGGCAGAAGACATGAAGGTATTAGGTTAAATTATCAGGCTCTTGGATTGCATAAAGAGCATTTTGTGTTGCACATTAATAATGATTAAGAAAAGGGACAATTGGAATCAATGAATCCCTGAATAAAGACTAAAAGACCCTAGGAGAGATAGAGTAGAATAGAAAGACAGATGGAAGAAAGGACAGATGGAAGGACAGGTGGATGAATGAATGAAAATAGATAGGTAGATAGATAGATAGACAGACAGACAAATATATAAATGTAGACATTTGTGAGTACCAGGGAACTCTAACTTTTCTACTTAGAGTGAGAACTCTCCCCAGGCTGGATGGTAGAAAAGGCATTGTGTCATCTGTGGGCAAACTGCTCTGAGCATGGTGCTGGAAGATCAGTATGAAACCAGAGCTCCCCAAACAGTAGTGTGTTAAATAGGTAGCACAGCCCAGCACTACAATGACATTTTGCATGACTGGCCCCAGATTTACTTATCTGTTTATGTGCCGCTGTTTAATTCTTTACTGTTGTCCACTCATGACAACCGGTCTGAACCCAGTACCTTTGTAGAATGTGGCATGTTGTTCTCATATTACAAAGTGCCAAGCATTTGCTACAGTGAGATTAAACATTCAGTTGTCTAAAACGTGTTAATTATTTTCCTTTTAATTGATACAGTAATGCACATCATATGGACATTATCAAAAGAAAAGTTCTGTGCAAAATGTTAGTATGCAGATGTGCTGATGGAGAATTGATAGATGAACCACAGTGTCTCTAATATATATTGTAAGATCCTGACCTGGAGGCAGCATTGATAACAATTACATAATATAAATCTAAAATTTAAAAATTCTTCAAAATCACAAGTATCACACTGACATTTTTAAAGATAGGAAAGGCAAATTAAGCTACTGTGAGATACAAAATAAATCCTGATAGGTTGAGGTATACTTAAAATAATTAAAGAGCCGTATAAAAGATAGATAACAGGAAAGAGATCTTTTGCCGGGTAAGGGGACCAAGTTATGGGGAGAGGGGGGAGGGAAAGGAGGGGAAGGGGATAAAAAGAATGAAGGTGTGTCACGTACATGTACCAACTTCCCACAAGGAATGGAACTGCAATGTACTGCAGACATGCAAACATAAAAATAAAATACTAAAATTAACAAAAACAATTTCAGTCAATATTTGAACCAAACAGAATTATATAAATTTTGTCTCAGTAAAACCAGACTTTCTTTGGCATATGTTCATTATAAAGTCTATCTAAGGAATCATAGTAAACATTAACATATGAACATATTTTGAGAAAATATTGAGTGTGGCATATTTCTAATAAGTAGGTTTGACCTGAAGGAGGCACTGGCACTTAATATTAATTAGAAATATTTTATAGAGAGTCTATATCTGTGGAACGCCTATTTGGCCATCCCCATGTAATTGACTGAGATTAAATTTGAGCAATTTAGGGAAATTCATGTCAAGTGGCCTTCAACATCTATTTTCAAATCACTTTCCCAGTTTTTAATTCTTATAATTGCTGTATCAACTTGGCTGCAAGGTACAGAGAAATCACACCAGGTTCCCTCACAATCTTGGCTCACACCTGAGAATGATAGCCAGTAACATTTTAAAGGACCAAATTTTCACCATTTAATATTTTCTAAATGCAACATACTTATTAGGATAAAATTATAGATAATTTAATTTCTTGAAAGTGCCCTTTAAAGGTTGGTTCTATTGTTTTTATATGTTCATTTTAGAGTCAGGTTCTCACTGCATTTCCCAGGCTCTCCTCTAACTCTTGGGCTCAAGATTTCCTCCTGCCTAGAGGCTGGGGATTTAGCTCAGTGATTAGAGTGCTTATCTTGCAAGCACAAGGGCCTGAGTTCGATCCCCAGCACCACAAAAAAAAAAAAAAAAAAAGTAAGATTTCCTCCTGCCTCAGCCTCTTAAATAGTAGAGATTATGGAATTTCAAGTACACATCACCATTTGCAACCTTTGATCCAAGTATTGATTCTAAAATAATACATCGTTTTTGTTGTTCTATTTTTCCTTTTACCCCACCCCCAAGACTATCTTACGTTCTGGCTGTTTTCCGAATCTGATACACTAAAGTCAGTCTCATCCATCAGTCTTCCACACCATTAAATAATTTGTGAAGACCTATTTCCTGATGAGCATTGTGCTTGGTGTGAAGATGCAGCAACATCGGCCGCCAGCGCTCATCACTTGGGAGAAAACCCAAAATAAAATCGTCTACCCTATTGTTGTACGTGATGCAAAGAACACGAGGGAAAAGTGAAACAGGATTAGGAGTTATTTCCGATTTAGCGATAAAGAAATATATCTTTGATTCACTTATTTTAAAATTCAGAAGAAGAATCTAAGTAAAAGGATATTTGTTGAAAAGCTATTTTCAAACAAAAGAAACAATAGCAACAAAACCCCTGAGGTGGTTTATGTTTTTTGTGTTAGACAAACAGAAAAGCGTCAGTGTAGAATAACATTTATCTTCCAGCAAATCCCTGTTGCTTTGGAAAAGTCAGAGCGACTTTCAGTTACTTGGGTCAGAAAGCATTTTTACTGATATTATCAGTCACATGTATAGATGCAGAAATAATTCTTGGAGAGGTTAATTGTATTCTCACAATTTAAAACTTATTTGAGGGACTCTATTCACTTTTAAATTGTATATACATACATATATATGTTTATCAATTCTTGTAATTACCTATTCTGCCCATCCAGTCTTCTAAACTATTTGTCTATTCATCTATCTCTCATCTTCATGTTCTTTCAAATTATGAAACATTTAGATTCTTCTTTATTTTGTGTTGGAAGATGGCACCTACTGGTGATATTTGAAATTACTGCCAAATGAAATGATCTGAAAAAATGTGAAAGATGTTCGTACTTTAGGACAAATGCAGGTAAGTGTGGACGCAATCTCTCAAGGTTTAAAAACACTTACAACATGGAGGGGATCATGGTAAATTCAGGCTAAATGTTAGAGTCCTTTGTTCTTTACATTTGGTATTAATTTAATAATTTGAGATACTGTAATTTTCGTGGTTTCTTGCTCCCGAGGGATGCTAAAATAATTTGCTTCGGTGCATAGTTCTCATTCCTTATTTGCTTTTTGGTGAAACAAGGTTAACTGATAACTCATAAGAAAATATGGATCAGCACAAATGCAAACATGGAATATTTTACAAATATATGGAGTTTCTGGTTTTCACCTGTACTTTTATTTTGAATTGAAAACGGAAAGCATATTAATAAAAACACCAACAAGATCAATGAAAAACTTGGAACTTAAAATACTAATGAAATAATGAAAAATTTAAAAGAGAAAAATATAACTTTAATTGGAAACTCATGGAAAATTATAAGGAAAATGTGACAGTTGTAGGGGTCATTTAATGCTTAGTAAATTTCACTAAAAAGAGAAGAGATAGAATTATTACAGTCTCCCAAAATAGGAATGAAGGAGTAAATGGACAGATGACAATGTTTAGTAAAAGCGTTTCTGTCTTGATTAATGGAGGCTAAATCTGTGTTCAACCAATGTTTTCATTGTGATTTTCTTCTATTGTAGGAACCTTTTCAAAATCCATTTTGATTTATTCAGCATTCACTTTGTTGCTATAAAAGCTTGACCCTTTTCCACAATTCTGAGCGAGATGAGTTTAAAGTTTCCAGTTATTAACATTTTATGATGTTTCTTGCAACAGTGAAGTTTGACAATTTTACTCCAGTATTTGTTCATGACTCTCCTCAAAGCAGGCCCTTTTTAACTTACCGAGTTAGTTTTTTTTCCCCCTCAAATTGTGGGGGTGGGGAGCCCTGTAAGTAGGGAATGGTGGGATAAAGACCTTGTAGGGACAGGGGTCCCCTTAGGTAGTGAAAAGATAGGGTAAAGGCCTCCTCAGACATTAAACATAAAAGCAGCTACATTCCAATAGAGATAAAGGCAGGGACTAATTCTGGAAGGCCCCGGGTAATCTGATTAACATACAGAAAGCAAACTCTCCCTTTTGACTCTTTAACTAGCCCTAAGGCGCCCGCCCTCTGCCAAAAGACAAAGGTCACAGAGCGGAGAGAAATCAAGGCAGAGGTGACAGACAAGCCCAAGAGCCAATCAGATTCCCAGGGCCGACCCAAGGGAAAAACCTCAATAAAAAGGAGCTACAACAAAGGGCCCATGAGTATTTTGTTTTCCAATGCTCCCTACTGGTCGAGTAGCTATCTATCATCTCCTTTTCCCCCCTTTTCACCATTTCTAAATAAATTGTCTTCTCTTAATTTAAACTCGGTTTCTTTAATTCTTTACTGTAGCTAGGTTTACGATCGCCGGGAATTATATTTTCTAACAGGACAGCAGGTCACAGTCCACCTCTGGACATAACAACCTCACTGAGCTTTATTAAGATCAGTAAGGAAACTTACTGAGAGTAGTTTTTGCCTCTACCACTAAAAGCAGCTTCTGCCTTTGCAGGTGGATTCTGCAGCAGTAGCGGTAATTAGAAGACAAAGGAAGGCAAGGCCCGTAGACTGCGGAGAGGCCTCAGGTACCACAATTACTGGGAAGGCCGTCTTTTCCCCGGCCATCTGACAGATACCAAGTGTGACAGGAGAACGCATACGCATATACACATAAGTGTACGTTCTGTAAGATTATACCAGATACATACTTGCACACATTTCCCCTTTACTTAATCATTAAGTAAGCAGCCTTCCCAGTAGGCCCTCTCCCTTCACTTATTCATTACAAAGAAACAGGAAGAAGTGAAAAGGCCAGAAGGCGCCTAGGTCAGGATCAAAGGCATTCACAGGAAACGGATTAGATATTCACAAGCGCCCACCTAGGGGGATGGAAAGACGCTAGTCCCCAGTATGAGGAGCCAGGGAGCGGCGCTCCTGAGCTTTCACCTCTGAACGCCCCCCTCACCTCGTGGCAGCTGTCTATCTTCTTTCTCTTCGGTGGTATTTTCCCAAATAAACTGTCTTTTGCTCTACTAAACTTGACCTTTTTTAGTTCTTTATTGGTGCAGGGTTTAAGATTGCTGAGAGCTTCATTTTCAGCAGAGCAGTGACACGGTGTGACATGGCATGGTTAGCTGTCCACCTCTGGACGTAATAAAATGATGTAGAGTTTTTATGTGTTAATATCATATTATTACTAGAATATTGCACTATAGATTAAAATTTTAAAATAACTACTTTTATGCTAATATTATAATTGCATTATTAGCTAATGTTTGTGATAAAAGGTCGACAATTTATGGTAAGATAAATAGGTTCAGTTCTATGTAATAATCATTTAAAGATTCATCTTTTCTACCTCTAAAACATTAGATTACTTAAAAACCCCATTTTTCAGATTTTATGGACATGACTTGAAATCAGAACCCTTTTGTTCCCATATAAAGTATTAGGGTGTAGATCAAAAATGATTCTGAAAGGCTTCATGTGCTCCCAGAGAGAGCCTGTGGAAGGTGACTGGGTTGCGGGGTGTCCTCATCAGCAGAATCATCGACCCACGAGCAGCTAATTATGTTGTTGGAACTTGGAGCCTGGCTGGAAGAGGCAGGTCACTGCGGGAGTGGGTCTCTTCTTCCGGATGTCCTCTCTGGCCTACCTGGCTGCCAAGCCCTGAGCAGCTTTCATCAGCTCCACCCTCTTCCAAGCCTTTCCTGCCCTGGAGCCGGCCAAATGTGGACTGTGACCCAGAACCAAAATCAACTTCTCCTCTTTGAAATTGTGGGCATCAGGCGTTGTACCTAAGCAGTGAGGAAAGTGACTAAGTCATAAAATATAGAAGTATTTTCTTTACCTGGTCTTATTGAAGTGGAAATCAGCATGTTCTAAAGATAAAAATGTTTCTTTACAATATAAAAGAGAATATATAGAAAAGTATGGTTAAGTGTTAACCATGCAATATGAAATTTGATTTCCAGTATGGGTTTAATGTGATCCGGTTACATAAATATTCATTTATATTCATTTTAAAATTTATTTAGTCCATATTTATAATCAAAATTACAACATCATTATCAGAAAAAGAAATATCCGTATCAATATTTTTTTAAATTATGTTCAAAATTGGTGTTTAAGAAAATCAAACATGCAAAATAAAGCAAGTCCTGTGTATTCTATGAATCTAAGAAAAATATATTGAAAACCTAATGAATGTGTGAAAAGTGAGATTAAAGGATCACACCACAAGATGGCATATTAAGGCCACTAAACTGAATTTTCTTACAAAATTAAGTTTCCGTTTTTCCTTCAACACATATTGAAGGAAACTTTTTATGGAATTTTAACAAAATAATAAATTTAATACAATAATAATTTTAGTGATATAATACATTGGAAAACTAGTCTATGGAAAACATTTTTCAATCATTCCTCTTTCAAATTTTGCTTTTGTAAGCTATATTATGATTTTAAGTATGGAAGAATTATTTTGTGTAGTTTAAATATCTGGATAAGGAATTCTCTGAATTCCTAACTTTAAAATGTATTAAATAAATATCAATGTTTATAAAACAATATTTAACTTTACTCCTGGAAAAAAGTGTTTTCTGTCAGTGCTCTAAAAAATGAGGCATTCAGAAAATCTAATAAAATAATAAAACAAAACTGACAGAAAAGAGTTTTATATTATTATAATGTCATTTCTTATTTAAGGTGTTATTTACATTATCTTAATTTCTGTTTTCATGATTCTGTTTCATCTTGAATTATATGTTCTCTTAAATCCTATTATGCTCTGAAGCTTTGGTTTTCTTTTAAAAATATGATGCCACTGTACCCTAGTATTAATATTTATACTACATGAGAATCGTCATAATAGTAGCAAAAACATTAATTGTAGAACCAAGTAAATCTAGAGTGAAGACAAGGTGGAGTTGCTAGATTAAGGTAATACATAGTGTGAAACCTTCTAGCCATAAAAATTCTACACCTTCAAGAAACACGAAGACGTCCAATTCTAGTATTTGGTAAAATACGCATATAGTTAGCATAGTTGGCAAGTGAGACCTAGACTGTTTAGGAAAATGATTTATTCCTAAAGAGAAACACCTTAATTATGCAATGGGTGTTACAGAACATTCACAGTATTCATATGAGTAATTATTACACTTCGATTTAACATTCTGTGCTGTTTAACCCATAATTGTCAATGTGACTAGATGAGAGACTCCCGAAGAGATGGTTGGATTGAGAGGGTACTAAAATGAAGTGTCCAGAGTTGAATGTATTAGGATGTAGGATTTAGAGAAAGTTGTTCATGCTGTTTTGATCTTAGGGATGATGTATGGTTCCTGACGCCTTGCTCTTGACTTTTTCCCACATACTATACGTCCAGCTGCCTAAGGTGAATGGCTTTCCTCTACCGTACTCTCATCTCTTGAGGTTTGTGCTTTAGAGCCAGCCAACCACAAACAATATCCGTGAACTAAAAAAAAAAACCTTTTCTCCTTTAAATTCTTTATGTCAAGTACTTTTCTCTAGCAGAGAGAAAGCTAACTAATGGACATACTAAAATATCCATCTCTAAGCCTAACAGTCGTGTAAATAAGCAACAGGTGGTTCATAGAAATCAGTGCTCTTTTCTAATACTCATGATAAAACCTAGTTAAGATTCATAAATGAGAAGTAAAGAAGGAAAGGACACCTCAAACATCGAAGCAGTGTATATGAGTGTGGAAATTCTAAGCTAAACAGTTAGATAAAAAACAGTTATTTGCTAACTAATCAATTTACTTGAAACCTATATTATCTGAGGTGCGACACTTAAACATGTGAAAGAAATGTTTTAAACACTGAGGTTATACTGTTGAAAGAAAAAAGCAATCAGCATCACAGCACTTACCTATGACAGAGAATTCATACCTAGCAATATTCTGCAACCCAAATTTAAAGAGATCTTATAATGGTTGATTGTGGAAAGAACATAAAAGGGTATGAAGGAGATAAGAAGGAGCATAAGAAATGGAACTATTTACATTTTGCCCTGTGATGTGTTTTTTTTTTTTTCAGGCAGTGAGAATTAAAATTGCAAATACACTGAAACTAAAACAGAAAAGACCATTTAGATGTATCAGGAGGGCCAAAGTTCACAGATAGGAGTGAAAAGAATGGAAAAGTTATTACTAATTCTTAGAACACTTACCATCATGAGACTTGGTATTGCAGACACTGGATATACAGACATGAGCAAGTGAGACCTCTTATCCACAGAGCCCACCATCCAGTGAAGAAGTTGCTGTAGGGAGAATTATAAATTGATAGAGACAAAAATAAATACCCACGGTTGTAAGAAAGGAGCAAAGAAGAGACAGAACTGTATACTCAAGAGCTGATTGGTTCTATAACAATACCATTAACCTAGAAAACACATGTTATGAAGCACTTATTGGTGGTTTTGATAGACGAGGGCGGAAATGAGTGCTGCTTCTAACACACAGAATCTGCCTTACTTTGGAATTATTAGGAGAATCTGGCAATGGAAACAAAATCTTAGAGAAAATAACATATAGTAGTAAATATTTTTAGTACAAAATGTAATAAGGTAAGTGAGCTACAAAGTCTTATTCAAAGATAAAGGGAAAATTGTATTAGGGTGAGAAATATGAGAAAGTGTTCCTGGAATACATAC
Organism: Hystrix cristata; assembly: GCA_004026905.1. NCBI lineage: Eukaryota > Metazoa > Chordata > Mammalia > Rodentia > Hystricidae > Hystrix > Hystrix cristata. The sequence goes on along the minus strand of PVJO010026983.1, from coordinate 6,878 downwards.
TAATGGATGTAGGATTTCCATAATGACAAAAGTGAAGTAAATCAGACACACAAGCTAAAATATCACATGGTTTGTCTTATTTTACGAGAACCCCATTATATGAGTAGAGGCGAAACAAAGGATAGATAATAGAAAATAGGTAAATCTTCTGCAAAAGGGAAGTGGACGGGGAAATGGATGGAGGGAGAGAGGGGGAGGGAAAGGGAGAAAAAAGAATTAAGATGCGTTATGTACAGTCTCCAACTTCCCACAAGGAATATAATTATTATGTACCACTAACATGTACTCATAAACAATAAATAAAAGAATGAGTAAGATTTGGGCAGAAGTATGGTGTAGAAGAGAGTTATTTAAGCAGAGGAAAGAGCATACACATAAGGAAAACTTCTAAAATTTTGGCCAAAGGGCTATTTTAGAAATAAGAAATAGTCTGATTATCTTAAAAATGTAGTCATTCAGCTAGGGTAGGCTCTCATTAATTTAATCAATGATTTTATATATTTTTTTCTAGTCTGCATTGTGTTGATAATAATGCAAATGTAGCTTGAGGACAAGAAAAGCAAGAGAGGAATAAAATCTTATTTCTAAGACTGGGAGCATGGAGATTATTATATTCAGGTGTAAGAAAAGGTTGAAATTCTGGTTCAAACAGAATTCTGCCAGAAGAATGAAGTGTCTATCATTCTGCAACTCAATGTATCACATTCCTTTTCAAAGTGAATCTAGAATCAACTGATTTATGGTAGCTCAGAATTAAAAGTATGCCAATAAAAGACAAATATGGACTTAAGATTTGCAAAGCCACTGACTAACTAGGCTACACTACAGTACTGGAATGGAATATAATTGGAAAACTGAAATAGATCATAAATTTAAAAACAGTACAATTTGTGTAGGTCACATTCAAGGAATAGGGTTTTTAGTACGATTTGATTTGCTTGAGTTATTATGATAAATACCCTCTCATGCTAACAAACTGGGAGAAAGTCATTCATCATAGGAAAAAAAGAGATACTCATACTCATTGAATAAGGGGGGAAAATAATCAATATCTATATGTATAACAATTTCTTACTAGGCTCAAAAAACTGTACAATAATGTCATTAAAATAGGTAAAAATTTTGGAAAATAATGTCTGAGTAGGACAGAGTAAGGTGAAGGAATAACAGAAGCAATCATTTACACAATACAAAATTTACTAGTTTCAGTGAAACATAAAAATGAAAACTTATAACTCAAAGAAATAGTCACAGGGTAAATGTTGACACTGATGTGTCTAAAAAGCTGTAATTTTCTCTTTGTCTTTGGAAGCACAGGGCAGAAAATGCTTTGATTTTGCGTTTCTTTCTGTTTGAACATTGTATCATGGTCGAAATTACCAGATTCACCCCAATTTCATTCTTGTCTCTATTTAGATGTCATTTCCACGAAGAGGTCTTTACTTACAAACCAATCTAAAGTAACCATCAGTCATGACCCTCGCCGTGCCCTAATTTTATCCACAATACATTTGTTACTTCCTGGCATTGCAGAGTGTATGCTACTTTCTGAGGCTATTAATCTAAATTAGTGTACCAAAATTCTTGGAAGCAGAGCAGAACGATTAGATAGCAGATATGATATCATCGTAACCAATGCTAACGTTATTTTAAAAAGGGTGCTTTTATTTCCACACTGAAACTACTAAGATCAAAACTGCTCTCTTTCTGTTTTAGAAGGACAAACTCTCATAGCTCAATTATAAATAATAAATTCATACTAGGAAACGTACCTGCTTTTGTCCTTGAAGTATTTGTGATTTTAAAATTATTTTGATGATCAGTGAATAACAAGCTTGAATTCATCTTTGATTTGACAGTGATTTCAAATAAGTAGGTTCTATAAACTACCTAGTTTGTAGCACAGGTAAGTGTTGCCTGCCTAGAGAGAGGCACATATATGTAGACCAAGGGACAGTGTGTGTGATTCATTTGCTGTTAGACTCTCTTGGCATTAGCTCAGACTGAAGGAAAAGGAGATTATTGTTTTGATTTGAGTTTCTACTGTTCAACAGAGTAAAGTGCCTCTTCTTCTTTTCCAGATAAACTTATATTTGTTACTGAATGATACTTACATTTAGTAATTATGGGTATTTATAAAAAGCCATAGTTTCTTTTTTCAGTATATGGCTGCCGAACTCTGAGGTTTCATTCAGTCCTGGTACAGTATTGGGTTAACAAGCTTCTGCAATGAGAATCTTTGCAGGATAAATTTAACTAGTAGCTCAGGTTTCCAGGGAAAACACCCAGAAGCTAAACCATTAAGGTAATTACAGGGAAAGCAAGTGAACTGAGGCAGATTGCTACAGCAAGAAGTGTAGATGTAATTTAATTGAATTCTCTGAATAATAATAAAAAAAATGCATTGAGTGAGACACAGAGAGGAATTTTAAGTCAAGCCTGGAGCCATAGGTGATACCTCATTATAACAGAAAGCAGTAAGTGGAATGATTTAAAAGTGTTGGACAGAACACATCTGTTAACATATATAAAATAGTAAGAGTTTTTAAAAGTCTTAATCACAGTTTTGAAATATTTAAATATGAATTGAGATATTACTATATATTGGCCAATTTTTAAAAGAATAATTAGTGTAGATTTATTTTTCTACCAATAAATGAAGTGATACAAAATAAGTAATTATTTTTCCTTAAGTATATTGATTATTCTAGGAGATGAGCTGCAAATATGTGAAGGATTGATGTTAATATTTAATTCATATGTGGAAGGCAGAACAGATAGTGTCTGCTTATTTTATAACACTATAAAGCTTATGTCATTCAAGCAATTGCTTCATATTTCACTTATTATAATTCAAATACTTTATTATATCTGTATTTATTGTCCTTTAAAGATAGAATATATTTTGATAACATAATTTTGGAGTGCTGGGGATCAGACTCGGCCCTGTTCTTGCTAGGCAAACATTCTGCCACTGAGCTGCACCTCTTTGATACCATAGTTTAAACACATTACTTACAAAAATTCTTTTGATTTTAAAACAACCTTGATTTGCTATTAAGTTGTGAAATCTCTTTGATAAGTCATATCTCAGTTTAACCAATAGACTTGAAAAATCAAAGATAAGTGCTTCTAAGTATTTAAATCTCTTTGTTTTGGGGTAGCATTCATATTTAGAAGTGGAAGTTTTATTTGTACAATGTCATACGTACTATGGATTATTTCATTAATGAGCACTTGTAATCAAATAAAGAAAAGAACATACGTATCTCATGGTGGCGTTAATTCACTCCACTCAGTTGGAGGCAGATCTTCAACCACCGCCATCGTCGCTCGTGGTCTTTCCTGCCGTGGTCAGGAATGTGGCAGACAACGTAAGAGGATGTGATCAGCTCCTACTTAGAGGACAGAGTAATTACTGGAAGCACAAATGCAACAATTTCATTGCATATTTATTTGAATTTGCTGCACTTTTTTCTAAAGCAGAATGGATGGACTATTGAAATGCACAATTAGGAAGAGAACTTGAATGTCTGCATCCAATTATGCCACCATGTTCAGCTGGGAGGCCGTCTAGCCATCCCATTTACCTTCTGGTAAAATAACTTAATTTTCTAAATCTCACAACAGGAAAGCCCAGCATGTTAGTGAAGGTCACTAAGTATATACAGGAAGCATGCTTTATATTACCTTGGCTGTAACACATAATTGAAAAAATTATTTGCTTCAAGCTCCCACAGAAGCAGTGCCTTTCTTTTAACTTCTCAAATAAGATTTACAGGGATGGTCAAAATATATGGTGAATGATTAAATTAAAAACACATTACATTACAGTAGAGGACACATTATCTTCAATTCCCCTTTAAAAACTACCCCACAGTCAAACACGCATCCCATCATTTTTGTCACTTACTGAAAAAGTTCTGGAAGTCCTCTTGCATTAGTGTTTTCATGAGGTTTTATTAAAAATAACTTGAATGATGCTACAGAGCGCCCTCTAAGGGAAAGGCTGGCTGGTAAAAACTTCACAGTGCGTCCTCATCTACTTCATGACTGGATCTGGCACGACGGATCTGCATCTCTCGCCAAGTCAAAACTGATCACGAAAGGGAAACGTTTAAGTTGACTCAGCAAATCCAGACAGCCATGGCACCCAAACTAAATACGCTCAGGAAGATGTGGATGCTACCACATATCTATTAAAAATAGCACAAATCTGTAACACGGACCATAAATACCATGAAGAATGTGGAGCACAAGGAACATCCATTCATTCATTGGTCATGAAAAGCCAAACTAGTACAGTCACATTGGAAGATAGTGTGGCAATTTCTTACATGTAATACAAGTGCATTTCCATTACACAATCCAGCTATTGATAGCCTTTATATTTACTGAAAGTAATTGAAGTTTATCCCCACAAAATTCTGCATACAGATATGTACAATTTTGTAAATAAGGAGGGGAGGAGGGCTTGAAAAGAGGAGAGGGGAATGGGAAAAAGAAGCAGCAAGATATATCACGCACAGGTACAAATTCCCTATGATGAATGTTATCATTCTGTACATCCAAAATGTACCACTAAAATAACATTAAAAAATATGTATCAATGGTGTCTAGGGACTAGAAACATTAGTAATGATTAGGGAAAGCACAAAGGATTTTTAGGATAGTAAAAATATTGTTTGATATATTATAATGTAGGATACATGTCATTATATTTTTACCCATACTCATAGTATGGATAACACTAAGAAAGTGAACTATAGAATATAATTCATTCTTAGTGAACTATATGCTCTTGGATTTTTGGATGACCAGAATATATTAATGCAGATTCATCACTGGTAACAAATGTACTATACAGCCATACCGATAGTGGACAAGGCTAATTATGTGTGTGGGATAAATGTAATATTTCTCACAATTTTGCTGTAAACAAAACTGAAATAAGATAATTTCTCATATTTTAAAAGTTTAAATAGACATAGTCAGAAAAATATATTTAAGTTTAAGGAAATACAAAATATATTTTTCAGATGTAGTCAATTACCAAGGGATCTTGTTTATTGTTCATTAATCTAAGTATCAATTTTTACACTAGTAGCATGCAGTCTTAGTTACTCTATACCTGTTTTATGCTTTGGGATTAGTTATTACGATTCCCACAGGCTTGGACTTTGCACAGGATTCCTTTGGTTATTTTATATTTCTATGGCTTCTTTTGAGCTTTGTGATTTTTTTTTCCTAGTTCTCTGAAGAACTTCAATGGTATTTTGATGCGGATTGCATTAAATCTGTACATAGCTTCGGGTTGTATAAACATCTTGACATGTAATTATTTCATTTTCTGAACATGGGGAATCTCTATTTTTGCGTCCTCTCTAATTTAATTTTTCTGTGCTTTGTACTGTTAATTTTAATGATCTTTCAGGCCTGTGGTTAAAATTGTTTCCGGATTTTTTTGGTGGTTGTTGTCATCAGGATTTTTTAAAAATTTCATTTGTAGTTTTTTCATTTGGATGCATTAACATGACAGTATATATTTATATTAATTTTGTTTGGTGATTTTATTGACTCTGCCAATTTTAACCTTTTTTGGTGGAGTCGTTAGAGTTTTTAAAATATAATGCCATGTCCTCTCCATAGCGAAATTTTAATTTCCTGTTTTTCAATTTGAATGTAGTTTATTACAGTCTCTTGTCTACTTTCTCTGGATAAGTCATTCAGGAGGATGTTGAAGAGACCAAAGTGGAAATTCTTATTTTGTTTCAAATCTTAGAAACTCACATTTCTCAACTTAACATGATATTGGCTGTTAGCTTGTCATTTGTAGTCTTTATTGCCTTTATTGCGTTCAAGTATGTTGCTTTTCTAGCTAGTTAATTGAGAGTTTTTACTGTAAAGGGATGTTGAATTTTACTGAATGCTTTTCCTGTGTCCGTTGAAATATTCATATGTTTTTGTGCTTCGCTCTTTTTGATGTGCTCTAATACATTTGTTAATTTGCATATGTTCAACTCTTTTTACTCCCTACCTAAGTCACAAATGATCATGGTGACCATATTTCTGGATGTGTTATATAACTAGTATTGTTGGCATTGCTAGTAATGTGTTGTGAATAGTTGCATCTGTGCTTATTGGTTATTGGACTAGGTTTTTTTGTTGTGTTTTTGTCTGATTTTGGTATCATAGGATGAGTTTGCTAAGGTTCCCTCCATTCATTGATTGATTGATAGATCGCAATAGCTTTAGAAGAATTGCTATTCGGTCTGTGAACACTTGAAACCATTCATTGGTAAAATCATCACATCTTCAGCTTTTCTTTGTTGGGATGTTTCATTAGTGATTCACTTTTTTTTTAGCTATCGAACCGCTCAGACTTCGTCATGAAGCTTAGTTTGGGTAAATTATGTGTCTAGAAACTTTTCCATTTCATCGATGCTTTTCTGTTTTCTGCCATAAAGTTGTTCAAACGACACCATAACCTCTTTTATATTTTTGTGGTATGAGTTACAGTTTTTCTTCTCTGAACCTTGATTTGATTTTCTCCGGTGTCATCACTTTTTTTCCTGATCAGCCTGGGTGATAATCTGGCAAACACTTTTGAAAAGCCATTTTATTGATATTTTGTACTTTTAAGTCCCTATTCAATTTTTTTTCTGCTGTAAGTCTTGTCATTTCTTTTCTTCTCAGGATTTGAGATTGGTTTGTTCTTGCTTACCGAGTCTTTTTGTTGTGTTGTTAGGTTCTCTGGTAAAATATGTTCCCTTTTTGACTTAGTTGTTTATTGCTGCAAAATTCTTTTATTGTTTTGCAATATGTTATATATTTTCTGCACAGTTTTTACATTTTCTTTTTTCAATGTTTCTAAATTT
>PVJO010026982.1:0-20310 GCA_004026905.1 Hystrix cristata | reverse complement strand
ATGCTAATTGGCTTTCTATGTCCTAAAACAATAGATTGACTCTTTCCTCTAATAGGAGAGATTGTGTTGTTGATATGCTAATGGAACATTCAGAACACTTCTGCCTTCTGTTTTTCCAGAGATGAATAGCCCTACTTTGGCTGAACTGCTATTCTCTATGTAGACCCCTGGGTGCTCCAAAAGAACTACGTACCCAGGATGATCCCCAAGGACCATACTTTCCTTTCAAACAGCAGAACAAATCTGTGCTCTCCATTAGACTTCTAACCTAGCATTCATGTTAGTGAGACATTCAGAACGCTACAGCCTCCTCCTTTTCAACAGAGTTGACTAGCACTTCTTAGGCCAAATTGTGAGTGGAAATATTTTGCCACAAAGGGTAGTTTAAGGAAAAAATAAATTGTTGGGGTTGGGGATTTAGCTCAAGTGGTAGAGGGCTTCCCTAGTGTTACAGTTGAGTGGGCCAGAAATAGTCCAGGTTCTTGTACACAACGAGGAAAGAATTCCAAGCACACATTCCGTGGTAGGTAGAAGGTAGCTGCATTTATTGGAGATCTCTGGGAAGGTAGCAGCCAGGATGAGGGAAAGGGAAAAAGATAGTGATATAGGGGAAAAAATATAACTCCCAACCTGCTAGATGTCAGTTACGCTGAGTTCATGTTCCCCGAAGTCAAAGAATGAATTCTAAGGAACAAAGGAAGTTAAAAGTAGGAATTTTATTGGGAGAGAGAAAGAGAGCTCCTGAGAGACAGGAGGAGACCCGAGTGGGTTGCCAACGAGCCCACCCTTCAGGGGAAGTTTTATAGAGCAAAATTGTGAGGCAGGTGTAATGTGTGTCAAAAATGATGATTAACCAATAAGAGTACAAGTATAGTCATTTAGGTAATAGTGGTCCAATGGGGAAGAAAGTCACGTAGTAAATCGGCAAGGAGAGAACAAGGACATCCCAGGGTGGGTTGGATCCGGAGATCTTGGCCGCCCTCCTGGGTGACCTAGACTTTAACAGATGTAATCTTCAGTTCATTGTTTATCCCTCAGCCAGGGGTGTGGCTCTGGTCTTTCCATCCTTATCTTGAGACCTGACCTTCAATGGATGCGCCTCCAGCCATAGTTGTCCTATGTATTGACTTCATTGAGGGCCCAGCACTGTCTGACTGCCTATAATATTTCTACTTTACTTCACTGTCTATAATAATAGGGAGGGCAAAAAGTGTTAGGTTGATCCGCCCCAGATGCCCGAGACGGCCATTGCTGGTTTTTCAAAAGAAAACAACCCGCTTCCCGCCTAGAGTCCTCAATTAGGTCCATCACCAACTTACCCAGGGGCGTTATCCACCACCCAATCACCTCATGTAGAAAGGACCAATCCTAAACGCACACTTTCAAGCCTCCAACGTCACAAAAGGGGGGGCATCTAAGGGATAAAAGACCACTTTCCGAGTCATTCTGTGCCACACTCACTCGAGTGAGACTGAAGAGCTGTAACACTGCAATAAAGCCTTTCCCGCGGCGAGCGTCATCAGCCTGCTCCCTCCTCCGCCCGGTTTCCGCCGCCTTACTCCTGCATGGAGCCTGGCCATTCCCGCTGCGATTTTGAGCTGTAACACCGAGCTGCATTCCTGAGCTATAACACCGAGCTGCGATCTTGAGCTGTAACACCGAGCTGCGTTCCTGAGCTATAACACCGAGTTGAGTTCCTGAGCTGTAATAAACCTAATAAACCTGGCCCGCTGGGCCGATTGCTTTGCCCCAGTGTCTGCCCGGCCGGTGGATCTGGGCTGCGCACCTGAGCTGTAACACTGAGCTGTAATAAAACCTGGCCTGCTGGGCCGATTGCTTTGTCTGCCCGGGCAGCGGACCAGGGTGCCAAACCTAACAAAAAGAGCAGGCACATGTGAGTGAAAAGGTGAAAGGGGAATGGCATGTGAATGTGTCTGCTAACTCAGGCTCTTTGGATTTAAAAGGTAGCCATCTCTGACTTCCAGGTGCCTCCCACTGAGTTTCTCTCTGGTGTCAGAGCAAGAGCACTGCCCCCTACGACAGGGCAATTACTTAGGTTTTTAGTTATGCCTTGCTACTCCTCTAAGAAGGTGGAAGTATAGATAATCCTTAAAATGTTTATGTTTATAGTTGAGCTTTTGGGGAAGGGAGTGGCTCATTCGGCTCCTTTGTTTCTAAGTATATTAATAACATGTTTTAAAAATAATTATTTATGATAACTGAATATGAAAATAAAATTCTAAACTGGTCCTACATAGATGTCCTGTAATCTGTGATGCATGAGATATCATTTATATTATTTTGCTGTTATATTTTGTATGGTTAACTTTGAAAAGGGGAGATTATCCTTCACGTTGGTCCAGACCTCTCTTCAGCTGACGGTCTCAAACTTGAGTCATTTGTAGAAAAATGGATGCATCTTGAGAGGATAATGCTATGTAAGTAAATCAGACACAAGCTTATTGCATGATTTCTCTTTTTTTTTTTTTGCATGATTTCTCTTATATGAGACAACCAATGTATAAACAAATTAAAGAGCAAAATAAAAGATAATAGGAAACAGGGAGATAGAATTTTGCAAAAGGGAAGGTGAAATGACTGGATTTCTGCCCCCTTGAAATCTGGCTCCACTTGGAGTCAGCCCTAAACTTTAAAGGACCCCAGGCATTTCCTAATTAGAAAAGAATTATTTGTTCTTGCTTATCTGCCTGTTGCTAGGGAATTCTTCTCCTTGCATCCCATACTCTCCCGACCCCCACCCTTTGTGCCTTCTGGTTTACAATAAACCCATAAAGTCATAACCGGTAACTGCCAGTATAAGAGAGACAGCTGATAGTCCAAGCCCTTGGTTTAGTCTCTCACCATGTCTCTCCTGGTCTTAGGGCTGATAGTCACATTGGTCATGGTATTTTACTTGCTACCTGTATAATTCTGTTTATCCACAATACTATAAGAGAATTTAATAGATTTGCTGGTAAAAGAAAAGACAATCAAACAGCTGCTACTCCCTCACTGTTATGGAGCACTGCCTGATGAGTCTAGCTGTGATGTTATCAGTTACTAAAATTGCACTGAGAATCAAAGGGAGGAATGTGACAAGACCTCCACCATAAATTCAGGAAGTCACAGATGACTACAGATTGACAAGCTCTATGTTGTCATGACAACCAGTAGGGGCTGTGCCTAGGAGGGCTGACCTTTGAGCCCTCGCTTATAAGAAAGATAAAAATAAACAACAAGATTAACTAAATTGACCCAACAGACATTCTTGAAAAGTAAGGTAACTGCCTGAGAATGCCACTAACCAAACATAGCCGAGATAATGTGATATATGGTTAAAAATTCATCTATAACTGTTGCAAATACCTGCTTGTTGTAATAACTTCAAAGAATTACATTGTGAGATGTATTTGTGGTTTTTGCTTTTAAAAACCCTGCCCTAAGTTTGCTTCTTCATTGAGAATTCTTAGGCAGGCGCCGCTCTCAGCTGCCAGGTAAATAAATAGACTCTAATTGGCTTTTATTGAGTGTGCAGCATCTCTTCATCTCATGTCCAAGTAAAGCAAAGGCTGGGTGCCCCATCAGGCCACTCCGAGTCCCACTTCAAAGAGAACCAAGAAATGGAGGAAGGGGGAAGAGAGAGGAGGCAAAGGGGATGGAAAAGCAATTAAGTTGTGTTATGGACCTCGACCAACTCCTTACGATGAATGTAATCATTATGTACCGCAAACATGTACTAATAAAAGTTTAAAATTTTTTTTCAAAGTGTGAGAATGGCTGGAACTTTTATTGATGGCCTGAAGAAATAAGGTCACATGAGGAGGTCTGTTGGCAACCATGAGACAATGACTGATGCCTCTGGTTTACAGGAATAGCACCTTATTCCTACAACTGCAAAGACTAAATTCTGTCAGGCACTCAAATGAACTTTCCAATAAATTCTTCCCCAGAGCATTCAGACAGGAGTCCAAGTCAACCAACCTATTGACTGCAGTCTTGTGAATACTGAGCAGAGAATCCCGGGATGAAGTGCTGAAGTGTACAACTCCTGACCCACAGAAACTCTGCAGTAGTAAATTTAAGGGGCTAGACTTATAGTAATTTGTAAAACAGCAATAGAAGACTACTGTCCCCAGTACATAATTCTTAAATAGAACCACTTTTCAGTAGATAATTCTTTTAAATAGCATACTTATTGTAGACATGAGAGGGAAGACTGAAAAGTCCACAGCATATTGCCAGGTACACTGTGGAAGTCCAACTGATGGAAATTATTAAGATTACTGAAGTAGAGCTATCTTTTTTTTCCTTTTTGCTGTGAGGGCTCAATGAAGTTTGATTAATTGATTATTAAAATATAATAATTTCAGGTGGATCACCAATGAACAGTAAATAGGAAAAATTTCCCAAGTAATATTATCCCTGTTTAAAATATCCGCATACTCTGTTCGTGCAGCCCAATTCCCAATAGTTAAACTAGGAATCAGCTTAGATTCCCAACAACAGACCAACTGATAAAACGTGGTATAAATCAGGCATGGTGGTGCACACCTATAATCCCAGGACTCAGGAAGCAGAGGCAGGAGGGTCACCCCAAGTTCAAGGCCTGCCTCGGCTACATAGTGAGTTCAAGGCCAATCTGAACTACATAAGGAGACTCTGTCTCAAAAAAACAACAAACAACAACAACAGAAAAAGGAGATATATGTACACCATGGAATATAATTCAGCAATAAAGAATAAAATCATGCCATTGAATGAAACTGAATTGAATGAAACTGGAGACCATGTTAAACAAAATAAGCCAAAACTGTACCAATACATGTTCTTGGTTTAAAATAAAAAACAAACAAAAAAAAAAAAGCCAAAACTCATAAAGCAAAAAAATGGCATGTTTTCTTTCATGTATGGAATCTAAAAAAAAATTAGAGAGGAAAAAAAGAGATGGCAGAAAAGTAGAAGGGAGATTATTAGAGAAGAGGAAGGGCAGTGGGGGAGGCTATGAGAAGGAAGCAATGGGAAGGTGAAATAAAGTACATTATATGCATGTACCAATATGACAAATCAAAAACCAATCTTCTGTGTAACTAAATGTACTAATAACACTCAAATAAAAACACTCAAATGCTGGCCAGAAAAAAAAAGCAAGTATGATGAAATAAGGATTATTAAATATTTTTTGTTGTTGTTCTTCCGGTTTTGTTTTGTTTTGTTTTGGTGCTGGGGATCTAACTCAGGGCTTTGTGCTTGCTAGGCAGGCACTCTAACCACTGAGCTAAATACCTAGCTGGAATTATTAAATATTGAATGAGAGAAAAATATAAAACATCAAACTGATGGGTGAAGGTCTGGTAGGAGGGAATCAAAGCAGGAGAGATATGAGGAGTCCAAGGCAGCACAGTTACTGAGCCAAGCAAAAAAGTGTGTTTTAAGGACACGGAATTAGTCTGTTTGGTTTGGGCAGAATACAGAGAACTGAGGACTGCAAGGCCAGTATGGAGAGCCACCAGGTGATTATAATTGCACATTGGGACCCAGGGATCTCCAGGGCCTCAAATGATAAATAATTCTCTCTTCACCACTCTCAAAGAGGCCTCAGCAATGTCCCAAGGGCAGAATTGGTCTGCTCAGCCTCAGCAGCAGGAGGTAGTTTGATGACACACCAGCTCCTTCCCAGTCTGAGCTGGGTAGGCGGAGCAGGATCTCCTGTGGTCTGAGACTTATACTCCACAGATAGAACCAAAGTGTGTCTTTCTGAGTGTCTTAGTTACTTTTCTCTTATTGCTGAGACAAAATACCCGATACCCAAAGTTGACGGGGAAGAGGTTTATTTGGCTTACAGTTTATAAAGGTTTCAGTCCACAATCAGCTGGGTCCAAAGCAGGGTGGCACGGCAGATAGGCAGAAGGCAGCAAGGTAAGCAAAGTGGGTAAGCAAGGGAGTAGACAAGCCTCTTTCTATCCCCTATACTTTATCCAGGCTACCCACCTTAGGCCAGGTAACACTCCCATCCTTAATCCCAGCACCCTTAATCCTAGTATCACATCCTTGATCCCAGCAGACCAATGCCAAACCAAACAGTGGGCTAATTTAGTAATTACACACTAGATCACATGAGGCTTTGGGGGGATACCTAGACACAGACCATAACACTCAGACATTGCTAGGTGCCAACAATCTCAAGCAAATCTATCATCTCCTTGATGCTAGTAAAACTGAAGGAGGTAACTCAGTAGTTTTCTTTCCTGGCGCTCTGAGTGAGTACTGCCTGGGTAAGCTATTCTGCCTCCACAGTAAAAGCCAGAAAACAAAAAATATTCCATTAGGCAATTAGCACTGATTGCCACTATTTTGGGTCACTGGATTGAATTTAGAAATGTTAAATTTGTGCAAGAAAATATGTTATCGCTGACTCTCTTTCTCTCACCACCAGTTTCCTCACCCAAATATACACAGCATGTCACAAAATATGCGTACATGTATCTATAACCCTCCAACTGCATAAACTTAGGGAGATCATTAAACATTTATACAACTTTCAGTTTCTGTTGATTGATTCAGTATCATTTTGAAGTCCCTTTCAGAGCTCGATCTTGTGATGCTGAAGGTATAATATGCATCAGAAATACATAAAGTAAAAAGGTATAACTTAGTACATTTAGATTATAGAAGTCTAAAGTTCAAAAGAGTGACTATGGGTGGAAAAATACATTTATGTGCACCAGTCATGGTGCCAGGTATACAGTAATTAGTAAATTCAACACTGTTTTTTGCAATGGGATACAATGGCAAAAAAGAGCGTACCATGTTTCCTGGTAAAGTCTAGTCATGTTGAAATACAGATATAAGACACAAAAAGAAAAGAGCTATATGTTTGTCCTCTTTCATAAGTAGCAGTTTAAAGAAAATCCCTAAATATGCAATAATGATCAGTAGAGATTGAGAAGAGAGAAGGAAGGAAGATATAAGGACATTCTGTGACATGAACTGTCTTCTATGTTTCACATGTAAGTAAACTGAGGCCAACAGAGATAAATTTTTCAGTACAGGTGGAACAGCTGGTCAGTGGTAGTGTTACGTCCGGAGGTGGACTGTGAGCTGCTGCTGTGCTAGAAAATACACTTCCTGGAGATCATAAACCCAGCTACAGTAAAGAAGTAAAGAAACCGAGCTTAAACTAAGAGAAGGCAATTTATTTAGAAGACAATTTACTTGAAAGTGTTGAAAAAGGGGGAAGAGAGAGAAGATATTTGACAAGTAGGAAGCATTTGAAAGTGAAATACTCATGGACTTCTTGTCTGCGGCTCCTATTATTGAGCTTCTTGTCCCACGTAGGCTCCTGGAATCTGGCTGGCTGGCTGGCTTGTCCTTCATCTTCTCCCTGGCTTGTCCTTCAGCTTGGCCTTGGATTTCTTCTGGCTGTGCAAGCCCTCCCTCTTCTTTGGTAGAGGATAAGGTCATGGGTGGGGGCCTCAAGGACAGGTTACTTAGATTTAAGGAATAAAAGGGAAGTTCGTAATTCTTATGTTGATCACACTACTTCATGCCTTCCTTTAACTATGAGATTATAGCTGTCTCTGCCCTCCAGTGTCTGGCTGAAGACGTCAAAGTTGCCTAATAATTTTTAATAACATCTAATGAGGCCTTTACCCTACCTTTTCCCTACCTGTGGAGACCCCTATTCCCTACAATAGAATTTATCAGTAGGGACTTAATATGGACGTTAGTGGACGTTAGTCTGTTCCCCTCTGAAATGGTGGCCATCCAAAAAACAGCTGAGACATAATGTTTAAACTACATGTGAACTAATGTGATGTTGCGACAACATTTAGTCCATCTTTTTCACATGAAGATCAAGCATGGCATCTAAATGGCTTCTTGGAATAAGTAATTTCACATTGCTCCATTAATGATGAACTTCTAGTTCAGCAGATTTAAGGTAAATAAGTTGTCATCTGGTTGCATTCATGAGTTGCTTCCAGGACTAGTACAATGACCATATTCACAGAGCAGAAGGAAACAAAAGAGCACCCAGAGGTCAAATTTGTGATCTCAGCCTGGTTAGTCCCAATTCTTAATCTTCTGAAACACTCTAGCTAACAGATGAAGAAAAGGACCAAAGGGGAAAGCAAAGAAAAATAGTGCTACATTTTGCACTTTACAGTTTTGAAATCAGTTTCCACATGAACCGGGTTGATCAGAATCTCAAGGCTGTGAGAGAGGCCTATCTATCCTCAGATAAGGAAGCATAAAACCACAGGATGGAGTACCTTGGGTAAAGTTCTGGAAATGACAGTAGGGCTAGAGTAAAAAAAAAAAAAAAAAGATGACATTACTTCTAAACCAGTGATTCTAGTCTAAGTATCAGTAGAAGACTGAACTGAACTGAGTAGCAAAACAGAAAGTAAAAAGCCTGATTTCAGAATATATATAGAATACTATATGGCAATTTTTAAATCCATGTTCTTCATAGGAGACCTTGAATTATTATGTTATTCTGTAAGTGAAAGACTATGAGAAATTTCAATACCAGTTTTGGAGATGACTTCATTTTGGTAGGCTTCTCCGACTGGCCTCAACTAGAACTTGTATTTCTTGTCTTCATTTCAGTTTTCTACTCCCTCTTTTGGGAAACACTGCCATTATTGTCTTCCCCAACACGACTCTAGATTGCACACACCCATGTATTTCTTCCTCTCCCACCTCTCCTTCCTAGACCTCTGCTACACCCCCAGCGCTGTGCCTCAGCTCTTGATCAACCTTTGGAAACATGACAGGACCATCAGTCATGCAGGATATGTGGCTTGGCTCTCTCTTGTCCTGGCCCTGGGTTCTGCTGAGTGTGTGCTGTTGGGAGCGATGGCCTTGATTGCCATGCTGCCGTCTGTCGTCCACCCCACTACACAGGCATTATGCATCATCACTGCTGCCAGGCACTGGCTGTCACCTCCTGGTCAGGAGGCCTCATGATGGCCATGCCTCTTTGTGGTCACCACCTGAACCACTTCTGTGAGATGCCTAGGCTCGTGAAGTTGGCTTGTGAGGACACAGGAGGAACAGAGGCCATGTTTGTGGCTTGAGCCATAATCTTGGTCTTTCTTACAGCACTAATGCTAACCTCTCACCTATACATTGCACAAGCAGTGCTAAAGGTCAAATCAATGCCTGGGGGCAGAAAGGCTTTTGGGACAGGTGGGTCCCACCTCTTGGCGATTTCTTTGTTTTATGGCCCAGGCACTTACACATACCTCCAGCCCAAAGGCAGTTACTCTGATAGTGGAGGAAAGTTTGCTGCCCTATTTTGTACTATAATCACTCCCACGCTCAATCCTCTGATTTATTCCCTAAGGAATAAGGATGTAAAGGGGGCTGTGTGGAAGGTCCTAGGGAAGGGCAGAGACTCAGGGTAGTAGAGGGATGGAAGACCACTGTAATTTTTTAGTTTATGAACTCATGCTGTCCTTGTAAGGCAGTTGGGCAATAAAAAAATCACCCTTAGAAGGCTTCAGGATTTTAGTGCTTTACTGCAGAAGTTCAGTGTGGTGATCTGTGACACTTTCTAGTGAAGTATCTCTAATTAATGTGCAGCAGGGAGTAAGGGCTGAAGTGCCTTACAGTGCCTGAGAAATGGATGTATCACGTCCCCTTGTGGAAAGTGAGGATAGGTTCTAGGCAAGTTTGAAAGTCAGAGAAGAATTAATTCAGAATCACAACACTTTTCAGATTACCACTGAGGTGCTATGTAGACTACACTGTGAGCAGAGTACTTGAGTGGACACTTACAAACAAAACAAAACAAACAGTTATACAAAATAAAAAAAATAAATAAAACAAGTACATACAAGGTATGATAGATGCCTTCATAAAAAATAACAGGTGGGAAGATCCCACATAATAATTCTAAATAGGAGGGAAGAAATTCCTCTTAAATGGGAAGGAAGAGATCCATCTGAAACAGGAGGCAGTTTTAAACTTATGTTGGTTTACTGGGATGCAATCTTAAGTCAAGGAACATCTGTTAAATGGCTGAAAATTTTCTGAGATCAGCAAAAGAATAAACTTACAGTTTCAAAAAGACTTGTTATCCTTAAACAAGATAAAGCCCTAAAAATTCTTGCCTTCAATACATAATAATCACTTACTGAAAAGTAAATGAAAATTTTTCTAAAAGCACTAAGAGAAAAATGGTATATTCACTGTAGAACAGCAATGATTGGAATGAATAGATTTCTCATCATAAATTGTGGTAGCAAGAAAAGAGTGTAACAACATTTGTAAAGTGCTGAAACAGGAGAAATGTCAACCCAAAGAACTATATCCAGTGAAAATATACTTCACAAGAAAGAGAGGAAAAAAAAAAGGAATGAGAGTAAAGCCAGGCGTGGTAGTCGCACGCATCTAACCCCAGCACACTAGCAGGCTAAGGCAGGAGGATCAACTTTTCAACTCCAGCCTGGGCACTTCAGTAAGATATACTGTACAAGAATTGTCTAAAAAGTTCTCCAGACAGAAGGGAAATAAGAACATAAAGAAACAAGCAACATCAAGAGAGAAGGAAGAGCAACAAAAAGAGTATATACCTGGATAAATACAGTAGATTGTGCTAAACACATCAATAAAGAGATATATATTTTCAGAATCAATAAAGATATATGTCTCAAATGTATTTGAATATACTCATATCGAATAGGTTCTCTATGATATGATATTCATATCATAGGTTAAAATACAAACATGAAAAATTATTTACCACCTAAACACCAATTTAAATACTGAGTGGTTACAAGTGGTTTCATTCATATCTTACAAAATAGACTCAAGAGCAAAGAAAATAACCAGGATGAATCAAAAATGTTACATAATCATCTTGAGACCATACTCCTAAGTAAAATAAATCAGACACACACTTTTTTCTTGGGGGGGTGCTGGTAATGAAACTCGGGCTTGTGCTTGTAAGGCAAGCACTCTAACCACTGAGCTAAATCCCCAGCCCCAGACACACACATTTAAATACTGCATTGTTTCTCTGGTGTGAGAAATTGAACATGTACATAAGAACTAAAATGTATTATATTGGGAAAGGGAAGAAATTATTCAGATGGGAAAGGGAACAAGGGAGGGGGTAGAGGGAAAGGAACAGAGGGACGAGAAAAAAGAAGAGAATAGAAAGGAAAAAAATGGAAACAAAGCTTCTGCAAATGAGGGGAAGAGGGGTTGGAGGGAGGAGAGGGGAATGGGAAAAAAAGCAGCAGCAAGATATGTCATGTACAGGTACAAATTCCCCATGGTGAATGTTACCATTATGAATATCTAAAATATACCACTAAAATAAAATTTTAAAAAATAAATAAAATGTCCCCAACTCAGTGACTTTTATTGTACACACATAGTTGTGCCTCTCTTCCTATTCTCATTCTCTTTTCTAGGCAAAGATTAATGTATTTTCTGTCCTACGAATTTGCCTTTTCGGACCATATTAAGGGATTTAACAAATGTGACCCTTATGTCAGGCTGCCTTCCCTCACCTTAAGTCCTTTCAAGTTCACCCAAGTTGTAGCAAAATTGAGTACTACACAAAAACTAAAATTAGTTCCTAGATGACACTACCATGGATGTGACGTGTTCTTTGTTATTTCTTTTTTAAAATCCTGTTATTGTTCCCAAGTTTGTCTTCCTAGGTCCAAAAAAGACACAGCATGGCCACAGAGAGGTGAAAGCTCCAGAACCTGCTAAGTCGAGTCTGGGTCAGCTCACAGAACACACTGTCATCTGGTGGGTTTCTGGGCTAATGATTGCTAACCAGGCTGCGTCTCTGTGGTGACAAACATCTGCACATTACATCAGGGTGACTGAGATAAGTCTATCTTACTTAGAGGTTTGGGGTTTTGTTCAGAAATGAGATGTACTTTTAGTATTAGTGGGACAGCAGTGCCTAACTTACTGTCCTGCTATGCTGACCTATCCATCTGTTCTACTGGTTTTGTTGTGAACATATCACCATCTCACTCATTGTAAACAGTAAGGTTACCTAGAGAGAGCAGCTCAGTAGAAATAAAGCAAGATTTTTGCTTAAAGCTTTTCTACTGATCACATTTTAAAAGTAAAATGAAAAAGATAAATTAATTTCAATAATATATTTTATTTAACCCAGTATACCCACATTATTATAATTCAACATGTTTGAATACAAAAAACGTATTGAGGTCTTTAGAGTTTTCCACTAAGGTTAAAATTTAGTGTGTATTTTATACTTCCTGTATATTGAAAGCAGATGCTAAGTTTTCATTGAGAATACTTGATCTGTATGACGATTTCTCGATGTTTACAGTTGAAAGGGCAGATTCACCGCCCAAGTTGTTCCAAGAATACCTTGTTTTCTAGTAGTCGAATCAAGTATCAGTGATCAAATGAACACTAAAATGTAAAAGTCTGTCCCTCAGCTACAGTTACCAGGCTTCAAGAGCTCAAATATTTCACAGCAACAGACTATGTAACTTACTCACTGAACAACAAAAAACAAAAACAGCAACAACAACCGCCCCTACTGTGCTCTGCGGTGAACCCTCCAGGCTGCCGCCTGCGGGAGGAAAAGCAGCTCTGTTAGGGGCGGAAGGGTCAGGGGAGGAGCGGGCACAGGGGGAGTGTCCCGCGGGGGGCGGAGCCTGGTTACAGGAGGAGGAGGGGCGCCTCAGCAGTGGGCGTCCTGGGCGGGTCGCGGGAGGGGCGGGGTCTGACGACGAGGAGGGGCGTGGCCCGGGCATCTCAGGTGTGGACGCCAAGGGCGGTGATGGGTGGGGGGGCCGGGGCCTGGCTAGAGGAAGAGGGTAGGGAGGGAGTGTGCGCTTCACAAAGCAGAAAGGGAGAGGCCTGTGCGTACAACCTGGAGGAAGAGCGCTCTGCAGAGTTCACAGAACGAGTGCTTTGCACAGCTCAGGTGTAAGAAGGATCCGCACAGGTTAGGGAGGAAGGGGGCTCAGTACAGGGCAGGGAGGGAGGTGGATCTACACAGGGCAAGGAAGGAGAGGCCTCTGCACACACCAGACAGGTCTGTGCACAGCACAGAGAGGGAGAGGGCTCTGCACAGCGCATGGGAGGAGGGGATCTACACACTACGTGGGGGAAGAAGGCTGAGCACAGACCAGGGAGAGAAAGTGCTGTGCACAGGGTAGGGAGGGAGAGGGCTTTTCACACTGCAGAGGGGTAGAGGGATCCGCCAACAACATGGAGAAGAGTGGGCTCTGCACAGGTCAAGGAGGGAGATTGTTCTGCACAGGACAGGGGTTCTGCACATGCCAGGGAGGAGGAGGGCTCTGTACAAGGCAGAGAGAGAGAGGGTTCTGCACAGGCAGAAAGTGAGAGGGCTCTGCACAGGGCAGGGTGGGAGAGGGGTCTGCAAATTTCAGGGAGACAGAAGGCTATGCACAAGGCAAGATAGCAAGAGGGTCCTGCACACTGGGAGGAGGAAGAGGGATTTTCACATTGGAGGAAGGTAGAGGGCTTTGCACCCTGCAGGCTGAAAGAGGGCTCTGCATGGAGCAAGGAAGGAGAGTGTTCTCCACAGGTCTGGGAGGTCTTCGTCCCGGGAAGGGGAGGAAGAAGGCTCTGTAAAGGATGGGGAAGAAGAGGCCTCTGGACACAGAAGGGAGAGAGAGGGCTTTGCATAAACCAGCGAGGTAGAAGGCTTTTCAGGGGCTATAAAGTGAGAGGGCTCTGCATAGGGCAGAGAGGATGAGGGATCTGTGCACAGAAAGAAGGTAGAGAGTTCTGCACATGGCAGAATGGGAGGCTGCTCTGCACACAGCAGAGAGCAAGAGGGTTCTACACAGTAGAGAGCAAGAGGGTTTTGCTCAGGTCAGGGAGGGAGAGGGCTCTTCCCATTACAGGGAGAAAGAGCTCAGAACACAAAAAAGACGAAGAAAGCTCTACACACTCCAAAGAGGAAGAGGACTTTACACAGTGCAGGGAGCAAGAGGGTTCTGCACAGGGTAGGGGAGAAGTGTGCTCTACACAGGTCTAGGAGTGAGAAGCTTGTGCTTAGATCAAGGAAGGAGAAGCCTCTGTGCGAGCCAGGGAGTGAGTGTTCTAAACAAGGCAGAGAAAGTAGGCTTTGCACAGCAGGTGGAGGAAGACAACTCTGTACAGGGCATGGCAGGAGAGAGGTCTGCAAGTGCAGGAAGGAAGTGGGCCCTGAATGGGGCAGAGAGAAAGAGGGCTCTGCAGTGACCCTGGAGGAAGAGGGCTCTTCACGAGGAGCGAAGGAGAGGTCTTTGCACAGGATAGGGAGGAAAAGGGCTCTGAATAGGGCAGGGAGGGAGAGAGCTCTACACTCACAGGGAGTGAGAAGGTTTTGCACAGGCCACAAAGGGTGAGGGCTCTGCCCACTGCAGGGAGTAAGAGGGCTCTTCACAATGCTGGTAGAGAGGGTTCTGCACAGGTCAGGAAGGGAGAGGATTCTGCAGAAGCAGGGAGGGAGAGGGCTTTACACAGGGAAGAAACTGTGCAGGCTCTGCACAGGGAAGTGGTGAGAGGGCTCTGCACAGGGCAAGAAGGGAGATGGCTCTGCCCAGATCAGCTGGGGAGAAGGCTCTGCACATGGCAGGGAGGAAGAGGACTCTGCCCAGGGCATGGGAGAAGAGGGCTATGAACTTGGCAGGGAGGTAGAGAGCTCTGGAAACTGCTTGAAGAAAGAGCATTCTGAACTAAGCAGGGAGGAACTAAGCAGGGCTCTCCTCCTGTCAGTGAAAGGTAGGGATATGCATACAGCAAGGAGGGTGGTTTTTTGCATGGAGCAGGGAGGAAGAGGGCTTTACACAGGCCAAGGAGGAAGAGAGCTTTGTTCTACCAGGAAGGGAGGATGAGAGATCTTCACACAGCAAGGTTTAGAGTTCTGCAAAAGGCAGGGAGGGAAACTGCTCTGCACACGGCAAGGAGTAAGAGGGCTCTGCACAGCCCTCTGAATGGAGCAGGAGAGCTTGCCACCGTGAGGGGAGGAAGACAGCTTTGCACGGGGCAGGGAAGAAGCTCTTTACAGGTCAAGGAGGCAGAGGCCCCAGTGCAGTGAATGGAGGAAGAGGGCTCTGCACCAAGCAAAGAGGGAGAGCACTCTGCACTTGGCTTGGAGGGAGAGGGCTCTGCACACATCAGGGAGGACGTGGGCTCTGTATGTGGCAGAGACAGAGAGGACTCTGTACAGGCCGAGGAGGACAAGGGGTCTACACAGGTCAGAGAGGGGTGGGCTCTGCACACACAGGGGAGATGAGGGCTGTGCACATGACAGGGAGGGTAAAGGCTCTGCATGGAGCAGGGAATGAGAGGACTCTACACTTGGCAGGGAGGGAAACAGCTCTGAACAGCAGGGAGTGTGGGGTCTTTGCACAGGTCTTTCCACAGGTGTGGGAGAGTGCTCTCCTCAGGGCAGGGAGGAAGACGGTTCTGCACAGTCAAGGAGGGAGAGGGCGATGCACACAGAAAGGAGAAAGAAGGCTCTGCCCACTGCTGGGAAGAGGAGGACTCTGCACAAGGCAAGGAGGAAGAGGGCTCTAAACAGGTTTAACAGCAAGGAGTCACATGTATGTGGCAACAGGCAGTTGAAGTTCGGATCCACACCAACAGAGAAGAGCCACATCATGATTTTTAAAAAGATGAAAGTAAGTTTATTATAAAACTACAGCAGAGATGAACATAGCCCAATAATACCTTACCACATCGATGATTGGGGAAGACACCTGGGGGAACTAAAGGGAAACTCCAGTTCAGAACAGCAGGACCTTTGACTGACAAAAGTAAACTTGCTGTGCCATGTTTAGATTCCTGTCTCTATATATATTGCTTTGGACAAAGATGGCTTGGCACCAGTATGCCTACATGACTTCTGACAGAGTGCTTTGATCTGGCCAGGATCAAGAAGCATAACAACCGTGTACTTTGCACAGGACATTTGTGGGGGGCAGCCCTCCTCAGAAAGAAATGGTGCATAGTTGAGTTTACCTAAAGGACACAAACATTCCAGATGGCTTTTATATTTATTTTAACCCTTTTCTTGACAGTTTGTCCCTAGAGTCAGCAGAATGTGTAATGTAGGCTGAAATGGTTTGTTGTACAATTTGGTTATATAGCTTTTTGATTTTACAAGAAGCATAACAGTTAAACATAGTAAGCAGTACTAAAGCAATACAGAATATCAATAAGAGATTGAATAAAGGTTCAAAGTAAAGTACAGAAACATTTAAAAAAGAAATCATATCAGTGAAGTACTTGAAATGTATCTTTAAGTTGTCTATTAACTATAAGGGTTTGTAGCAGAAGTAAGGGTTTGGGAATTTAGGTAAGGAATACATCAAAGTTTTGGGGATCCAGGTAATAGACACATTATCTATCTGGCCTGAGGACAAAATGCATCACCCATCCAGTAGAGCATCATCTATCATCTATCTGGTCTGGGGATGAATAAAACACAGTATCCAACCAGTAGAGAACCCATTAGGGCTAATTTAGTCTCGTTACTGTCAGCAAAACACATGTGTTTAATACAACACAGAGACATCGTGAGGAACGTACAATTAAAAAATACCCGAATAATGTCTGTTGGTCCCATTATTGTCAGCAAAACACATACGTTAGGGTTTCACCTCACACAAAACAGAATAGTTACATACAGGAGATATAGTAAATGTACACAAATTACTAGAATGTTGAAGAAGGCATGGTTTTATCTCACAAATTAAAGTTAAACAATTTAGTCTCTCACCAGTAGGGACACAATCATCTAATTGATAAGCTTTGTGGTTTGTGTCTAGATGTCCCCCCAAAGACTCAAGTGGTCATAGAGGGGCTTTTTCAGAGGTGGCTGAATCTAGAGTGTGCGATATTGGGATTAAGGGTGTGTGATTACTAAATCGGTCCACCGATTGGTTTGGTACCACCCTAATCCCAGTAGCCCAGATAAAGTACAAAAGGGGCAGAAAAAATTTGTTAGGGTCCCTTGCTTGCTTTGTTACCTTCTGCCCACAGTGAGCTGTTTCTCCTCTGTGATGTCTGACTGCCCTGCCACTCTGTCTTGGAGCCAGCTGATTATGGACTGAAACCTCTACAAACTGTGAACCAAATAAACCTTTTCTCCTTTAATTTTGGGTGTCGAGTATTTTGTTTCAGCAATAAGAAAAGTAGCTAAGACAGAATTTGGTTCTGTAGTTAGTGGTCACCCTCTTTCTTCAACCACCTCATCATTGCCCAATGGGTTCATGAACAGAGTGGCCACAGCAGCAGGGATGGAGGTTACGCACGGGCCCAGCAACAAGGACTCCCACTCACCAAGGCTGATCTGGCTACAGCCAGTGCTGAATGCACACTATGCCAGCAGCAGAGACCAACACCAAGTTCCCAATATGGCACCATTCCCCGTGGTGATAAGCCTGTGATCAGTGGCAGGTTGATTATATTGAACCACTTCCATCATGGATAAGACAGCGCTTTGTCCTTACCGGCATAGACACTTATTTTGGATATGGATTTGTCTTCCCTACATGTAATACTTGTGCCAAAACTACCATGTGTGGACTCACAGAACGTCTTAGCCACTGTCGTGGAATTCCACACAGCCTTGCTTCTAACCAAGGGACACATTTTATAGCCAAAGAAATGAAGCAATGGGCGCATGGTCATGGAATTCAGTGGTCTTACCATGTTCCTCGCCATCCAGAAGCAGCTGGATTGATAGAAAGGTTGAATGGTCTTTTGAAGACACAATCACAGCACCAGCTGGGTGGCAATAACTTGCAGGGCTTGTGGAAGGTTCTTCAAAAGGCTGTATATGCTTTGAATCAGATTCACTTTATGGTACTGTGTCTCCCATAGCCAGGATTCACAGGTCCAGAAACCAAGAGGGTAGATTGTGGTGGATTGATTATGGTCAATTTGGGCAGGAATGCCCAAGCTGAACTGAGGCAGTGTAGTTCTGGGCATAGGAGACCCCACCTGAGGATTATTGCCAAACCAGCATAAATGAGAACAGGAGGGGAAGATTGCAGGCTGCTGTTCCCCAGGTGAAGCTTGACTGTGACTGGTTCTCCCAAAAGGAAATTGGCTGTTCTTGAAGGAGGCACTCAGGTCCTTGATGTTGTTGGGGATGGCTGCTGTTCTCTTCGGAGGAGCCCTGGTCTTCATCTCCACCTTGAGCGTCATATCTTGGCTCCAGCACAGATTCTTCAGCCTTTTATTGCAGACATGGTCTTACATGGAACATTGCCGCAGGCTACCAACCTTTGATTGGATCTTTTGGTCTCCAGCATACAGACAGACATTTTGCACTCTCCTGCATTTGGCTTATGGGTGAATGTTGTAAACTGTAAATGTCCTGTATTAAATCTGCTCTCTTGCAAACCACTAACTCTAGCAACCACTGACTAATGCAATAAATAAATTTTTAACATCTACATAGTATTTAATGATTTGGGGCATCAAGAAATGATCTTTTACAGGTATAGGTAATGCATGAAAAAGACATAGAAAGAGACGTACTAAAAAGACATAGTAAGACACATTGCGAGGGATTGTTATGGTTTGTGTCTAGATGTCCCCCCAAAGCCTCATGTGGTAAGAGGTAGCTGGATCTAGAGTGTGTGATTACTAAATTAGTCCACTGATGGGTTTGGCATGGTTCTGCTGGGATCAAGGATGTGATGCTAGGATTAAGGGTATTAGGCTTAAGGGTGGGAGTACTGCCCGCCCTAAAGACAGGTAGCCTGGATAAGATATAAAATAGAGCAAGAAGCTGGTTAGCTGCTTGCTTGCATCCCTTGCTTACCTTGCTGACTTCTTCCTGTCTGCCAGGCCCCCCTGCCTCGGACCCAGCTGACTGTGGACTGAAACCTCCATAAACTGTGAGCTAAATAAACCTTTCTTCCCCTAATTTTGGGTGTCAGGCATTTTGTCCCAGCAACAAGAGAAAAGTAACTAAAACAGGGATGTACAATTTAACAGTAGCCCAACAGTATTGGCTAGTACACATAGGTTTCAGGGCATCGGCTTGAATACAGCATTAAGTATCCAATTGGCAATGAAGCAAGGTTGATTGGCAGCACATATAAAACTGTCTTGTTGGGGAGGAGCAGAGGTGATTGCATATCCAGAAGCAGTCATAATTGACCTTAACAAAGTTGCTGGAGTCCAAGAGTGAATACACGGCAGGAGTAAAAAGCTGTAAATTAAGCAAAAGTATTTTTGAAGGAAAAGATGATTAATAGACACAACCGTAGGAGCATCTTGATTTAAATACATGACAATCACAGTGTTGTTGGGGCTCATTGTTATAATTTTGGTGGCCCTGGACTTAGCAGCAGGGTGTCTTTTTTACTCGCAGTTTAGAGTCGGTTCTTCTGGAGTAGGTTTACAATGTTCAGAGGAAGCCTCAGGTGGTAAATAGGCACTGGCAGTCCCAGCCAGGGAGTCTTTCACAGCATCGTACTCCCATTCGCAAGAGCTGAGGTCTGAGCGAGCATCAGGAACCAGCTGGGTGCGGCCGCCCCATAGCACAGCACTGGTCTGTGCTAGTCTGCACTGGCTCCAGCCTCCTGGGTGTAGTGCGCAGCTCACGGCGCAGCTCAGCAGGAGGTGGATGGGCTGCAGGGCCGGAGGTGGCTGCGGCCTGGGTGGCAATGGCAACAGTGGCCGTGTGGTGGATGAGGTGGCGGCAGTGGTCAAATGAGCAAGGCTGTCTCCGGATTCATGCTGACACCCACAGCGAAGGAGACTATGGCACACAGACAGGAGAAAGACCAGGCAGAGGTCTGTCGGGAGGAGACGAAGACTGCTGGGCCTGACCATTGCCTCTTAATGAGCCTCAGTTTTTCTTACTGTTGGGTATGTGAGATTGACCAGATGACCATGCTGAGAGAGGAGATGATATTAGGTCCTTCTGGGATTTTAAATCTCCAAAGAACCAACCTCCCGCTTTGGTGGGAAAAAAGAAAACGTGAGTCACATTGAGACATGGGAAAGTTCTTTTTTCCCTTAACGTCACATGTTTCTTCACAGAGAGAGAAGCCCAGGGAAATCAACAATAGCTTGGTTTTGAAGATTTGAACAATCTTGAAAATGAGCCCCTGGAGCTCATGGTTTCTGCCCTCTGTGCACCTGAATTATCAATAAAGGATGCACTCACAGGGGCAGACAATTTTTTTTTTATTGACCAACAATTTGCAACTCTCAGGCCTTTTACAGATTTTGCTGATGCGAGGAAATATATATGAGGTACATTCTGTTTCCCTCAAAATCCACTAGCAAAGCAGTATAGACCTATGTGAAACTAAGATG
>PVJO010026981.1:0-20296 GCA_004026905.1 Hystrix cristata | reverse complement strand
GTGCTGTGTGGCTTGAGGTTGATGATTATTTAACACACCTTCAAAAATTGCTGAATATGTGATCTCTGAAGCAGAAGCAAATACTAATCCTAAATCACACTGCAAGGGCATTACTTCATTTGGATTGCATTGTGATTTAACATTAAAACAAATAAATTGTTGTACCTACAGGAAATTGAAGAGATAGAACTACATGATAGAGTAAAATTTCTCGCAAAGAGCCATTTGAAGAAGTATTTTAAAACCGTCAAAACGCTCTGAAAGCCCTGTGTCAGAGAGTCAGTGGCTGCCTTTGTATTGCCTCAGGACGCCTCAAAGAGTGTGCGTGAGGATCAAAGGTGTGTACGACTGGATAAAGACGCTCACTAGGTAACGTATCATTCTAGCTTTACCTAGAGTAGGAGGTTAAACTGGGACTCCAAAAAAGTCATCTTGCCTCTCTAGAAATGGAAGTAAAACTTGCACAGTGTGCACATGTGTGTTATTTTATGAAGATATGATTGGATCAGAATTTTCATTCGTAAGCTTAAGCATTACTAACCTAGAGCTGTACTTTGACTGTTAAAATGGACAACTTTCATAAGCCTATCAGTTAGGAACTGTGATTTAGGATGATGTTTTTCATACTTGATTTTCATATGATAATCACAACCACCTATATTTAACATATTAATTTACATTTTTCCATTTTTTCCTCTTTTTCTTTTCTTTTCTCTTTCTCTTCCTTCTCCCCTCCCTCTCTAGTTCTCTTCCCATTTGAATATTATCTTTCTTTTTCACAGTATCTATTATACCTTTTGTCTTTATTTATATTTATGTAAATCAGAGAAACTATTAGATATGTACTCATGTGTGTCTGATTTATTTCATGTAAGAGGATGTTCTCAGGTGCATCCATTTACCTATAAATGCTCAAGTTTATCCTTTCTTATGGCCGAGTAGTACTCCGTTGTATATAAAAAGAAACACATCTTCTTTAAGGAGGAGAAGGGGAGTAGAAGGGAGAGGGAAGGGGGGAACCAAGATATATCATGTACAGGTACAAATTAACTATGATGAATGTAATCATTATGTATATCTACAATGTACCAATGCATTTTCTTGGTAAATTAAAAAAAATGTTAATACTGAACTACTTTTTTGATAGCTACTTTTTCACCATTATCTATAGTGAAGGAACAAGTGTTTAAACAGTACATCCTTAGGTTACTGTCTATGCTGATATTTAACCTTTTTAAATAACAAAAATGATGTTATTTAGGAATAGAATATATTGAGTCATTTTAACTGATTAGCATGTTCAATCAACAGATAGTTATTGTTAAAATTAGCATTATAAGAATATTTATTTTTACATGTAATGTGGAGCTACTAATTTCCTCGATTCAAGTGAATCTTATCCCAATACTGGATATTAAAGGACATTTCCCAATACTGGTTAGGAATTAAAGGACATTTCCAAGGTATATCTTCCTTTGAGTTTCTCTTCTCCTTTTTTCTTTTATAATTCATTTGATTGCATACTGGTCAACATACATCTTACAGATTCTTTGCCACAGAAATGTGTTAATCTTTTCAACATTCTAGAATAAGATAGGTACACCTACATTCTATTTACAAAATTCAAAGAATGACATGGGAATTTGTTTCTTTGGTATTTTTTAGATCAAGACCTTTTATTAATTCAAGGGCACTGAGAACCTCATCCAAGTATTCTTGCTGCATTTAGATAGTGCTCAACCATGAGTAAAGAAAAAAACATCCTAATATGTAGGAGCATATGTTTTAGTGGAGAGAAACAATAAGCTACATAAATGAGTATATTTATGTTAAGTGAAATAAATCAGACATACAAGCTTAAATATTGCATAGTTTCCCTTATAGGAGAAAACCAAAATATAAATAAATAACAAAATAAAAGTTAGAAAATAGAACAAAGAGATAGATCTTTTTCAAAAGTGAAGGAGATCAAGAGATGAAGAGGAGAGGAATAGAATGAAAAAACAATTTAGTTGTGCTTTTTACATGTGCCACTGAGGACTGTAACCATTGTGCAGTGCAAATTTACCAGTAAAAGTAAAAATTTAATGGACATAAAAATGCTTATACAAAAATAAATATTTGATAGAAACAAAAATGATTATGCTACAAAAAGCAGTGCATGTAATAATGCTAACCTTAATTTCTAGATTATTTCACCTGTTTTTTAGAAGGTAGGTGGAATTCAAGCTTACAGTACCTTAATAGTCTGAAATACTTTGAGCACTGTGCTTAGGTCTCATGCATAACTTTGTACTTCACAGCACTAAGATACATGTTCTCTATAATGAATGGATAAATCCAACTTCCATGAACATAGTCACCCATTCGGGGCTGATTTTTTAAATTATGGAATTTTTCAAAGTGGAGCAATTACTCATGGTCTATGAATAGTACTATGATATAATACTGCCTCTGAAAGCTCTTGCTGCTGTATCCGACATGTACATCAAATGATCAAAATCAACTTTTTGAGGCCCGTCAACCTTTTTTGAAAAGCAACATATTCACAGTTATTTCAGAAATGTTTGTGTGGCTTTCTTTCCCATTCCAAAGTACTTTTCTATTCTAAAAGTTTCCTATAAAACTAAGAGAAGTCATCATAGTTTAATGCATTACTTCTTTCTAATCTTATTCCTTATCAGTTTGTCAATGAACTTTCTTGGCTAATTCCTTTGGCTTCCTTTGTAATAAGTCACAGTGTTATAAATGACCAGCCTCTGCCCATCACTCTCCCTGGTGTCCTTTGTAGCGAGTAGCTCCCACTCTACCAGAGCCTGTGTAATGTAGCAGATGGGATTCTCTTTAATTATGCTTCTGTTGTATTAAGGGTTACCCTCTGCTTAGATCTGGAAGACATGACAGTGATTACACAGTTTTCTGATACAAATAAGAGCAGGTGCAGCTGTAAATAGTCCCTGATTAACAATTTCATTTAAATGTTATAACAGATTTCTGTAGGGCAAATTACTCCCACTGGTAAGGAGGTGTGCTTTTGTATATAATATAATTCACTAAATCTAGAATTTAATTATGCTAGCAATAACAAAAGCTCTTAGTGTGCTAAAAATTTCTGAATATATTAGCCTCCTCTATCAAAATAACTACTGTAAAACAAATGAATTGTTATTAAAAATGTGCCTTGTGGAGCAAAAATGTAAATTATCTTTCACAGCCCTACTTCTGCAGGTTATGTGTACTGGTTCATGTTTTAACGGAATGAAAAATAAAAAATAACTGTTTTAATCTTCATATAAAATTTGAATTTTTTATAGCGTCCTTAATTGAACACACTAGAACTTCAAAGTGAAATAAAATATTTGGACATTTTTGAGAAATGTCACATTTAATATTTTCAACTATCTGTTAGGAGTAAAATATGTTGATGTTAAAAATATTATGTACCCAACATATAACTAGGTTATGATTGGAAAATAAATTATAAAATGTGGTTGTTAGCTATGCAGATTCATAATTTCTTTTGAGAACTACAAACTGTAGAAAATCAGGTTTACTTTTACATTTCTCCCTCCAAATGTTTTATGTGTATTTTACAAATTTTTGAAATTTCATTATTCTTCAAAGTTGACAGGTGTGGTTTACTGGTTATTGTAGAATTACTTCTAAGTAGGATTCATTTTCAGCCAAATACAAGTGATTTCATAAAAGATTTCCAATCTCAATTGATTTTTGTGTTAGTATGTAGAAATTTACAGCATAAAATTTACTTTCATTTAAAGTGCAACAACATGATTTTTTTTACCATTTTACCACTATATATTTTAAGTTATTGAAACATTTTCAATTTTACAAAAAAAAAACTCTCTGGAGTTTAAAAAATAAATTAAACTAATATAATAGGTTAAAGTGTAACCTTATTTTTTCTTTTGATATTCATTTCAAGATTGCTCTGCAGAAAATAGTGTCAAAGAGCCCCTTAGTAGTAGTCAAATATTATTTTACTTATTAAAATAATTTTACACCAGCTTTAAAAATTGAAATAAAATTGAAATAAAATTGGCTCTGCTTAAGCTTTTAAAAAACACTTTATAAAATAGATTTTTAGAAAATTATAATATTTCAATATATTCAATATTCTAAATCCTAGTTTTATTATAAAAATTTTGTTAAGGTGTTAAAATTACATTTAAGGTCATTAAATATAACATTCAGTATTAAATTAGTTGATAGAGACTTTTTTTTTCAAATTGAGGAATGTTTCTGTTTGTTTTGGCTTTTTTTAGGCATGGTAGTCCATTAAAAATAAACACTGAAGATCTAGGGTGGTGGGTTACAGGCAGTCAACTGTAATTTTTCCATCCAGTTTTGCAATATTAATAATGGTTTTGTAGATTCCCTCTTGCTGGGGATGGAGTCTCATGGCATTTCTGTATCTTTTCACTATTTAGCCAGCTCTTCCTCATTAGCAATTGGAATGTACTCTTCCCTTGCACTTGCTTTATTTTTCCCATTTTCAAACCCATGAATAAAAGTATAGGTTGGTATTCCCAACTTTTTGCCTTGCGCAGTCTTAACAAACATAAGTACAATCTCAGGCACTATGATGTCTAAATCTGAGTTCTTCAGTGAGCCGGTGTTTGCTTCTTCTCTCGGGGTTCCTGCTCCTACATAGTATCTCAGGAACCTGCACTAGTGTCTTGCTCTTCTCTATATTCCTGGCATAATACGTTTGATAAACTATATTCATTAGTGACCAGTTTTTATCAATTCCTTGTTAATACCTTCTTGTCAGCTTCCTTCTGTCCAACCCTATTGCTCTTGATTTAGTTTCAGATAACATCATCTTTAATCAGAATTCCTGCAACAATCTCCTAATTGTTCTTTCTCTTTTCAGAATCCTGTAACTCCTGCCCCATCCTCGCAATTTTTTTCTAATCCTTCAATTTTCTTTTCTGCCATTTGTTGCTATATTGTACATTGTACATAAGAAGTGTGATAAAAACAACAGCGAATGTCTGATTTTTTAAGAAATTGTCCCATTAAAAGATACACAGTGCCATTAATCCCTCTCAGGATAACCCCCCTTGCTTTGCACACACTTATCCATCATTATTGTCAGTCTGAAGCAGCATGTTTGCGAGTGTCTTTTCAGAGCTGCCTCAATGTCCTGAATGCACTCAAACTATTCCTGCTTTTTCTCTCAAAGAAAACTTTATAGTATGTCTTCATCCACCTTTTTCACTGGATCTGGCAGCATTTGATTTCTGGCTCTTTTCCAAAGCCAAAATGACCAGGAAAAGTTATTTTGAATAATTTTGAATCAATTCAGCACATTAAGGCATCTACAATGACACATTTGAAGACATTCACAAAAGTAGACTTAAAGAATTTCTTCAGAAAGTGGGAGAACTATAAAATAAATATGTTCGAAGCAAGAAGATTAATTTGAGAGGGGGTAATGACAATCTGTCTTTTTGTAATACTTTTTGAAAATTTTCATTTAAACATTCACTCCATTGTTTGATCAGACCATGTGCTTCTAAACCTAGTGGATATAATATATTGTAGTAATTATTCATCTTTTTATAGCCTGAAAAGAAAGGTAGATCTGAGAGCCCTTTGTAACCTCTGATGTATAACATAAAACAACAGTCAGTAAAGTGGTTGGAGGGCAAGAATCCTTTTTGATATAAATTTTCTAAATGAGGTTTTATGTGGAAAAGGTAGATTGGAATGTAAAAAGGGATTAAAGTTCACTTTTAAGATTAAGGTACTCTTTGAGAAGAAGTATCAGATCATAAGAAATAATTAGTTACTTATACATTAGTAGAAATATGGTATAAATCTCTCTTTTAGACCACCATATTGCACTTAGGATCTGCAAATTTTACCAGAGTAATGGCTAAATCCAAGGGTGGCTGCCATCAATTCCATCTGATACCTTCATGTACTGGCGACTTTTTTTTTTTTTTTTTTTTTTTACCAAAAGGCGTTCTCTAATACTGTTTAATGAATATTCATTGAAAGTATTGTTTAGTTAACCTAGTCAACTATGTTTAGTCAATAGATATAATTTGTAAGATTTAAATAGAACATTCTATAAATGAAATCCTTCATTTAATTTGAATAATCTTTTTATGTGGAATACATATAAGTATAGTATGATTGTATCTGTAGATATAAAGAAAAATGACACAATATTTAACTACTCATTAATTAGAACAATGCCACACCCACCAGCCCGTGTCAGCCTTTAAAAATAGGCATAATCTTACTAGCACATTTTAGCGAATAGCAATGCAAAATATGAATATGGATTAAAAAAAGTTTTAAATTTAGATTTTCAGAACACAGGGTTCTTTCACTATTATAAAGAGTGAGACTAGCAGACTAAAAGTTATTAAATTGAAGAAGTGATTTTTTTTTCCTTTTTAAGATACCATTAAGCTTGACTTACTAGCTCATATATACTTTCAACTGTCTTGATAGTCATCATGAAATGTTCTCAGATATTCCTATTCTGTAATTGGGAATGCCCACAAAAGCACCACATAGCAATTAGAAATTTTCATTTTATGGAAATGCCTTTATTATTTTAATTGTTCTAGGCACAAATAACTGTCTGGTTCTGAATACAAACATGGTGTAGCACAAATATTACTTTGAGTTCTAATTTTTCATTCTCTATCAGTATCAATATTAGAATGTTTGAACAGAAGTTTAATTAATAGATTTTATATAATTTATAAAAGAATGAGCCTCATAGTATAGTCAAGATGCTGAAGATTTGCCCCACAGATTTCAAATTAATGGCTTTGAAAAATTGTAAGTCACAATTCATTATACATGCCAATACATAGATAACGTTTGGATGTACAATTAGAAATTGCTCTGGAAATGCCACTGCATATTTAAACAGATGACCAGGAATTATGGCCTGAAGCAGTAACAGACCTCCCTCCTCCACACAAGTGTCTCAGTGAAAGCTGTGCTCTCTATTCAAATGACCAGAACCAGATGCCAACAGAGTATGAAACATTATAGAATTCTTTTCTATTTAATAGGAAGACTTATTTGCAAAAATCTCACTTGTAAGATGATCTAATGAGCTGTTTGCCAAAAAAGATTTAAGAAAAGATATCTGAAATATTTTTAATGTGACAACTTGACACATTGGTTTAAATTTTAGAAATATTTTTTACCCTCTTATTTACTTGAATGTTGTGTATGAATATTTTAATGTGCCCCAGAAAGCATATCTTCCAAATAGGAATTACATTCAACAGTTATTTCCAAACTAGTAAAAATGAAAAATGCTAAAAATTTGAATAATTTTAAAAATTAATTAGTAAGTTTATCATAAATAAAGTAATGGTGCACAAAGAACATAATACTGATAATTTTTATGTTACTGGTAAGTGTTCATCACATTACTGCTGAATTTATATGGAAAATGACATGTTAATATAAACTAAATATTGAGTATAAATTTAATGTCATAACTCAGTTTCTTCATTACTTGTGATAAAAATATTGGTGTAGAAGTATATTTTCTCAAAAAAATATGTAATGCCTAAAAACAGTAGTCAAAATACTGCTTACTCACAAAACAACTGTCGACATGTTAAGAGATATTAGGAAGAGGAAGAAGTCATTGATACATCACTAACCACAGCCATGACTTTTATATCTAGTATCTTAACGTTGGACCAACCCAAAGTGTAATGGTAGGAGATAGTCTCAGTCTTCTCTCCAGTCGATCCTGTTCCCAGGTTTACTCAATAGTCCATACAACATGTAATAAGTGAGTACTTTCCGTGGCTTGGACCTCATCCTAAATACCGAGGACAGGGAATCAATGGTCATGACAGTAGGGACTCTCATGAAACTACATTCTCAAATCAAAGAAGACAAGCCGAAACACACAAGCATTTTACATCCCTTTAATGATTAATGCCATGAAATAAAACAAAGGTAGAGCAGAAGAGAGAAAGATATCGAAGATGCCATTTTAAACAGGTGGCAAGAGAGCCTCATAGATGTAGTGCTGTTAGGAACGATGTAAGGATGGAAGGAGCGTCTTGTGAGTATCTGAAGATAATAAGGCTTTGAGGAAACAAGTGATGGGTACAGTGAAGAAGCAACAGGGAATGATTACTTGGGAAGAGTGAGAAGGAAAGGAACAGAGTGAGAAGGAAGTGGAGAGGCAGCCCGGGACCAAACACATAAAGCCTGTATGCCATTGGCAAGGATTTGGTATTTTATTAGTTCATAATTTATTAAATTGAACAAATTAACTCACTGAGATGACTTAAAGAGAGACTAATATGATCATTCCTCTTAACAAGCATCATCAGAATAAACTGATGAAATTAAGGGGTTAATTTTTATATCAAATACCATTTTGTTGTTTGATCAGTTTAGCTATAAGTTCAGTGTTTATGATAATAAGCACAAAGCTTTGTTACAGTCTCAAATTCGGTTATAAAAGAGTACATTTTTGGAGTTGTGAACGACCTGAAAAATAGAAAGTATGAGACTCATCACATGCACTTGTACAGAATGTTCTTCTTCAATTAAAAGAAGAGCAACAACAAATAAATCATCTCACTTCTCTCCTGGAAGAGTTTATTCAGTTACAACAGAAATAGCCCCATGTTCACAGTATGTGTGCTCTGAGCTGCTTAGTTAGCAAAACCCTAGCAGTTCAACATCATCAGCTAACTAACAACAAAACCCCAAAGCTCTTTTAGTTGCAGAGGCCAAAAGTACTTGTGAAATTCTCAGAACTTGTATAAAATGTGATGTAACAATGAAATAAGTCTACATATAAATGTGTTGCTCTGACTTTTCAATGCCAACTCGGATCTACTTTTTTTCTACAGATCTCGATTGTCTTTTTTAGTATCCGAAAGAAAGACTATTGCTCAGAGAAAATTATTATAGTAAACTGGACCAAAAAGTCATTTACGAAGTTATCAAATATACAATAAAAATTATATTATAAAAGTTGTGAGTACATTTAGAATTTCATGTGCTCAAAAGTGAGTAATCAGTTTCAAAAGTATAGGAAGCAATTTAACAGATATTCTCATCATCAGAAACCATCTAGTTCATCCATTTAGAAATGGCATGTTGTATTTCATTGTCTAAGACTCTATACCACACACTGGTTTTGTTTGTACCATGAGAGGGGAGAACCCTAAGTGACAATACTATAGCATGCCATCTATTGTGTGGTAAGATACAGTCCCATTTTAGAGTTGCTAAAAAGTGAGAAATGTGCATTTTAGGATTAATGAAATTTTATAGATAATGGCACATTGAACTATATATCAGATGATTCATATTCTAGTTCCAGATTGGCTAATTTATTTTCAAAAGAGAAAACCACTTAACTTTCTGAGCTCTAAATTTTCATTGTCTGTACAAGAATGTGATAATTCTTTCTTTTACATAAATCACTGTAAAGGTAGAATGAAACAAAACTAGTAAGGAGCTTTGCATTTTGATGTATTATTTTATTATAGTGTATTTTTTGATGTAAAAATAATCAGAAAGTAGAACAAGTCAAATCTTGTGTTATCATTTGAAAATGTAAATATATTGATTAGACATAATAAACCTAGTGATATCACTTACTTGGTGCATTTAGAATGAAGCTAATTATCTGTTCTATTTCAATTTAATGGTAAAAAAGAGTCTCTACTTTTTTCTATTTGGAAATGCAGATACAGACTTGTAATATTACAATAAGTAATTTAATTTTTATTTATTTATTTTATAATTTCTATATTTTTCCATAATTTTTCTCAAAAACAGAAGTGTTATAAGTGCCCTTTAAAGTAGCTTGTGCCACTTTAAACACGTTGTCCTTCCTTTCTGGATATTATATCTTGGGATAGGCTTGGTATTTGATTGTAATAATAAGCATTTATTATCTTTATGAATAGGCTACTACCTGATTGTTTCTCTCTGGTGCCGAAGCATATTTCATAAACTAAGGCTTTTTTGAGTCACCCAGCCCTCTGATTTTTCTGATACTTTTGATGTGTTCTTGTCAAAATCCCAAGTACATAGTCATTTCTCATCATGGATTTGCAAAATGTGCTTATTTTCCACCTTATAGAATTATTAGGCAGATCATTCTAGTGAATTATTTGTATTATTTTCTCACTTTCTTGTTTTGTGCCACAATAATTATGAATCCCAAGAAGATTCAGTGCTGTTGGTCTTTAGCATCCTCCAGCTTATGTCCCCCGTGCACTTATGGATGAGAAGGTACATAGTACTGAACCTGCTCTCTTTTATTTCTGAGTCAATTAGGATTTGAGCCCTGAAATTCAAGTGGATTTTCTGGATAAAAAACCTGAGTGTCCAAGATAAAGTGTTTTGTGGCTAAAATCAATACCTTGTTCTGTTAAAGAATATGCTATGATTTTTCAGTTTTTAATTATATGTTCTACAATGTGTGTGTTTCTAATGAAGTTCTACACAGAGAATATATGTCTTTTAGTATGTGCTGTTTTATCATTATCTGAGGGAGAAGTGGGACCATATAATGTATCTCTGTACCCAAGTTAACCACTACACAATCTTACACTATATAAAAAAGTTTCCCATTGTATAACCCTGACCTTTCTTTTACATTTCTATTTCATTTTCCAGTATTTCTTGTAATGTTTTACTACATTTCTTTAGTCCAAAGTATTGACTGGCTTTTCCCTGTGCCCCTCATCACTTTTCCATCAACACTTGAAACATCACTACCTAAGAGTATGTGAAGAGGGGCCCTGAAATCAGATTGCTGGGGTTGAAGCTTGGATTTAATTCTATACTACCTCTGAGCAGATTTCTTATTTACTCTGTGCTTCAGATTCCATATCTGCTTTTAGAAGCAGATAAAAGTCATTATTATTGTGAATTGTTATTATGAATTTTAAAATACCTGGGACATTAAATAACTAGCAGATGTTAGTTATGAATCAGCTTATTTACTGTTCAAATTACTTCCCCCTTAAATGCCTGTGTATATATCTTGCATCACAGAAAGGCCACCATCAAGCTATCTGGAGCCTGCTGTTCATCTTATGGACTAAGTGGACTTCTATAATGTGAGAAGAAAGTGTTAAGAGAATATTCAGGGCTCTGGGAGATAACCACTTGCAAGAAGAGTTAGTGAAATAGCTGCAAAACTGAGGAACTTAGAACCAGGTTTTGAATTATTTTGGAGCTAGCATTTAATCATGGGCATTTTCATTTCTAATTCCACCTTGGACAAATGTGTATGTAATTTATATTACTTACATAAATGAGGCATTTCTCAGACACTTCACAACTTGAGGCTTCCCCTATATTTCCTTGTCTTTCAAGTCTGAGCGCTATAGTCTTGACCAGATAATGTAGTCTTTAAAACAGATAAAATCCACTGGAAGACTAAGCTATGATGAAAAGTATGACAGTTTAGATTAAGTTATTTTTAAAAAGTCTTTATTTGTCTTGCATTTTTGTAAAATAAATTTGGTAACACTGGAAGAGGCAACAGCACCAAGTAATGATATTCTTAAAGAAATTTTACACACAAACCCAAAGGAAGCAGCAGGCTTGATGTGACTGAGAAATGTGGAACTCTGTATTAAAGAATGATCACAGGCAATATTTTCATCCAAACATTGTATCTTCTTCAAAGATTTTCTTATAGTTTCTTAGACAGTTAGTTATTTCCATTCCAATGTTTGTGGGTTTTTTTGTTTTGTTTTGTTTATTTTTTGTGTTTTGTTTTTGTTTTGTTTTGTTTTGTTTTGTTTGGTGCTGGCTATCGAACTCAAGGCCTTGTGCTTGCAAGGCAAGCACTCTAACCACTGAGCTAAATTCCCAGCCTGTGCTTATTTGTCTTAGAGCATCTACCACAGGTGAATCTGCATGTTATAGGAACAAACACTGTACTTATTCATGTTATCTTTGAATCATTCTTGAATAGTGTAGTCAAAAAATAACACTTCTGAGAGAATTGTTTAATGTATTTATGGACTCATGGGAAAATAATTTTTTTTTTTTTTTTGGTGCTGGAGATCGAACTCAGGGCCTTGTGCTTGTAAGGCAAACACTCTAACCGCTGAGCTAAATCCTCAACTAATGCATGGGAAAATTAAACAGCAATTTTATTCCTGCAACTACCTGCCTAATAAAGTTTGTTGGGAGCATATTTCTTAAAATATTATGTATGAGTAATAGACAAATATTTACATTTGGCTTATTGACTATAGAGTATTAAGCATGTTATGAGCTTGGGAAAGGACACCTTACCCATAACTTTTCCATGGGAAAAATTTATAGTTATAAATTGCAAATAGCTAAACAAAATAGCTTTCAAAAATGAGGTTACAATTAATTGCTTAATAATGTATTTAGTACAACATCTGTTCCAGGGTATTGGAGAGAATTCCTGGAGACTTGTTAAATTCTTAGATTATTTTATTCCAAGTCTTTTTTTCCCTATTCCAAAAGGAAAGTAGTCAAAGTGATGGGGTCTATAAATCAGATTGGAGATATTTATTCCTAAAATAGAAAATAATTTTTTTCAATGTAGCTATGTCTTCAGATTGGAGAAATACTGCTTTATGACATTAAGACAACAGACTGTAAAGGGTGTTAGGATAATTTATAATTCATCGTATTAGTGTGTCTACACTGGGAGACTTACTCCAAGAATAGGCTATATGGGAGATAAATAAAACCTCCAATAAATATTAATAATTAATAGAGTATTCAAGTGTTTATCTGAGGCAGAATTTTTCTTTGCTTATGATTTATTTTTGCAATTATTCAGATTATTATTCTTACTGTTACACACAACTATTTATCAGAAGTCATATGGCTTGGAAGTCAAATGCAAGGGTTGAGTATTAAGAATATGGATGACTCATGCTTAACTTATGGGTTTTCTCTTTTATATACTTAATCAGCCTTTCTAATCCTTTCCTTCTCATAGCTGGGCACCCCGCAGTGAGGCTTGTAATAAAAAGCTGTGAAATGTGTCCTTCTTGAGGAAATTTAATTGTGCTTGTACTAGCATCCAATTATTCATTTTCAAAGAATTGCTTCATAGTTCGTTAAAATAGGCGGTATTGAATACACACTTTTCATACTAGGATATTTTTTAACCTGGATAAAAAGTGAATCCAAGTGATATCATGCCATCTATGAAAAAAATAAATTTTTACTTTCATGCCTCATAAGGAACTCCTATTAAATAAGTTAGGTCTCCGAAACTGAGGCCCAATTATGAAATGCCAGAGCAGAGACAGGCAGAAGCTTCATCAAAGAGACCGACCAGTGACTCCCTCACTTGCACATTTTCAAATATTTTGAAGCCACAAAGGAAAAGAGTTTTATAAGCAAATCACTTACTTCTTCATGTGTCCAAATACAAAATTTTAATGAATTATGACTTGTCTGTGCCCAGAGGAACAGAAGAACAATAAAAGGAGCACACTTCGGGTTACCGTGGCAGGTTTGAAGCAGTAGCTACTTCACACACACACAGGCTGAGCCTCCACGGCTTTAGCTGTCATTCTTGGCTCCAAACACTGCTCTGTTACTAGCACCACAGCAGAGCACATTAAGGCCACGAGTTGCTCATCTTTAAAATGAAGAACAAGAAGAGTACCTACCTTATGGGTGGTTTGGAAGGTTAAGTGAGATAAAATCCACAGAGAACTTAGAAGAGGACTTGCCAACTTAGAAAGGAATATTTTTGTTGTGGCTGTTGTTATTATTTTAGAATATGGTCCAATTCAAATATATTAGCTGGATAATTTTCCTCAGGTATAAACCCTTTGTAGATTAGATTTGATGATATTTCATTGGTTTTTAATTAATCTGATTATTCCCATTAGAGGTTCTTAGTACATTCAGAGACTAAAAGACACAAGAAAATAACTGTCAATATTTAACATAATTATTAACTTTTTTAGGTTCTTTGAAAGAAACCAATTGAAGGGATTGATGATAAGCTGCTAGCATGCAATATAATCACTAAGACATTATATATATAAATTGAAAACTATTTTGTTCAGATTGAGAGGGTTGAAATAATTATGCTACAGATTAATAAATTGAAATCACCAATTATAATGAATGCAATATATTTGGAAACATGGCCTCTCATTCTCCTAATTAAAACCAGGAATATAGGTTGGAACAAGTCTTTAAAATATGTGACCATAGGGTTGGTAATTTAGTTCAAGTGGTAGAGCACGTGCCTAGCAAGCACAAGGCCCTGAGTTCAATCCCTAGCACCCCCCCCAAAAAAAAATACATATATATCTTACTTTTCTCATTGCTGATACAAAACACCTGACACCCTTGCAGGGTGAAAGGTTTAATTAGCTCACGGTTTGTAGAGGTTTCAATGCATAATCAGCTGGATTCAAGGCAGGGTGGCATGGTTGACAGGCAGAAGCAGCAAGGGAAGCAAAGAGCCTACAAGCCTCTTTGTGTCCCTTCCATCTTATCCACGTCACCCACCCTTACAGTGGGTAGCATCCTACCCACCCTTAATCCTAGCACTCTTAATCCTAGCGTCATATCATGATCCCAGCAGAACTATGCCAAACCAATCAGTGGACTAATTTAGTAATCACACACTCTAGATTCAGCCTCACCTATGACTGGATGAGGCTTTGGGGGACATCTAAAAACAAACTATAACACACACACACACACACACACACACACACACACACACACACATGAATATATTGTGACTAAGTGAATGAAACTGTCAAAGGCAAACTGTTCTATATTCTTAAATTGAACCTAAGAATGGAGTTGACTTGTTCTGATAATTTTAGCTAACAAAACCATAAATTTAGTTACAACTTCTCAAATATCATAGACTTTATAAGTTGTTTAGGGAGTAACTAGGGGAAGAAATTCATAACAAGACCCAGATTTTCATTATTGGCTTCCTTTTATTATGCATTAGTCCAAAATGGTTTCTTTTTCTTTTTGTCGATTCTTTGGGGCTTGACAAGTCATAGTTTCTCTGCACTTCATATTTGGAATCATAAACTTCTTTATGATCCAGCACTCTCATGTCAGGGTTTATATACAAAGGGAGTAAATAAGGTCTCAAAACAATAAGGACATGCATGTTATGGTTTGTGTCTACATGTCCCCCCAAAGCATCATGTGGTAAGAGGTAGCTGGATCTAGAGTGTGTGATTACTAAATTACTCCACCGATTGCTTTGGCAGGGTTCTGCTGGGATCAAGAATGTGATGCTAGGATTAAGGGTATTAGGATTAAGGGTGGGAGTACTCCCCACCCTAAAGACAGGTAGCCTGGATAAAGTATAAAATACAGGAAGAAGCTGGTTCCCGTCCCCTTGCTTGCATTCCTTGCTTGCCTGGCTGTGTTCCGCCTGTCTGCCAGGCCACCCTGCCTCGGACCCCGCTGACTGTGGACTGAAATCTCTACCAACTGTGAGCCAAATAAACCTTTCTTCCCCTAATTTTGGGTGTCTAGTATTTTGTCCCAGCAATGAGAGAAAACCTAACTAACACAATACCCATGTCCCTTTTTGCTTTATTCACATGAATCATGATATAAAACCATCCTAGATGTGTTTTCATGGATGAACTAACAAAGAAAAATGTTCAAAAAGACACGCACACACACCCACACACACACACAAAATGGAACATTCACTCTAAAAGAGAAGCAAATTCTGACATTTAAGATAACATGTGTGAACCTAGAACATGTAATGCGAAGTGAAATAAGTCAGAAGAAAATAGACAAATGATGCATGATCTCAGCTGTGTAATCTAGAATAGTTGAGCTCATAGACCCAGTGAGTATAAAGGTAGTGATCAAGACGTAAGACAAAGGGCACATAAATACTGGTCAAGGGATACAAAATGCTAGTTATTCAAGATGAATAAGTTCAGGAGATCTAATGTACAAAAGTATAACATTACTTTATTATACATAATGCCTGAAATTTGGTAAAAGAGCAGATTTTATGCATTCTAATCAACATGCACATGTACACAGAGAAGAAAATGGCAACTGTCCAAAGTGATTAAGTGTTAATTAGCTTAATTATGGTTATTATTTTACAATGTATAAGTATATCAAATCAACTAATTATATACGTTGAATATATGCAATGTTTAGTTGACAAATATTCCTCCATAGAAAATGGAACATGAGGAAAGCAATGTAAGAGGCTGCATGATATAGATATGGGCATTTTCCAGTTTTAAATTTCATTTAGAAAGGCAAGAAACCCCCCAAATTAGCATGCCTATTTTTCTTTGTTTTGACCTCAGTGATTGAAACAATCTGAGGTCTTTTCTCCCCCCAAATAATCAAAGCAAGTAGAGTGTAAGGTCAGCAGTGTGACAACATGAAAAAAATTACATATTTAAGTGCTGGATATAACTGCAGCTAAGATTTCTGTGAAGGTGGATGAATTTATTGACAACGAATCAAGGTTGCCTAGTAAATCACAGTTTAAGTTTTCCTTAAACTACTTGAGAAATATTTAAATATTTACTTAACAATTATTTTACTATTATCATTTCTAAGCACATTTATACATTTTGCTTCAACTAACAGCCCTTCGATTATAAAAACAACAGGCAATTCACTCTAAAATGACCACACAGTGTCCTAAGCATAATGAAATTCAGAACATGGTGAAGAGTGACTATAACTGAGAATACTGTGATTTTACTATTTGGAACAGTTTTAGATTTTGGTGTATTTTTGTGGCATAAACAAATTATAAATACACAGTATATAAATCAGTGTCAGAAACAGATAGTTACAAACTTGTGCTATTGCTTGATGGTTCACAGAGTAGAATAGCAATATTTTATTAATATCTCTTATTTTAAAAAATAGCATTTAGAATATGTTTCTGGAAGTTGATACGGTGCGGTCGAATGAGCTTTTACGATGACTTGAAACCAAGGCCACGTTAATTCCTAGTGTCCCAAGTGTTGTGTTACTTTGAAAGTATGTTAAGAAAACATCTGAGTTCATTCACATCTGTGTGATTTCTAAGTGAATGTGTTAGGCTTATTCATGAAATAACATGCTGGAAGAATCATGGAAGCTTAAATCAGGAATTATTACCCATTTCAAACATTTTACGTTGCTGTCAGCCCTGCTTTCACACATAACAACAATTCTGAAAACCTTTATTGGTACGGTTCTAGTTGCTATTGGTATCATATCTGTGTTAGAAAGCAACAGTATTAAATACAGTACAGAAATACTGACATGCAAAGTGTAATAAAAATATAGGGTGAGTGTTTATCGTTTTTTAAAAATTTATTACAGTAAAAGGCACATTACCATTAATCCCCCTCAACATACTCCTCCTCAGCTGGAACACACATATTTATTCCAACGTCCTTGACCCTTTGTAAAATAGTCTGGACGTCTTTTTTTTTATGAGTGTCCTTAGATGCATTGTAGTGGCTATCTCGATATCCTCAATGTATTCAAAATGTTTACCTTTCCTGATCATCTTGACTTTGGGAAAGAGGCAGAAGCTGCACAGTGCCGGATCCAGAGAATAAGGTCTCGTGAGGACATATGGTAATGTTTTTATGAGGCTGGCTGGCTGTT
Organism: Hystrix cristata; assembly: GCA_004026905.1. Lineage (NCBI taxonomy): Eukaryota > Metazoa > Chordata > Mammalia > Rodentia > Hystricidae > Hystrix > Hystrix cristata. The sequence continues at coordinate 2,647 of PVJO010026981.1, read as the reverse complement.
GAATAGCACTCAAAAGGAGTGTTCAACATGCTTTGATCATACCACATGCATAGACAAAAGATGACTTCCAAGGCTACTTCAGAAAGTGGCAAGAATGATGGAATAAGTGTGTTAGAAGCCAGGCAGAATATTTTGAGGAAGATTAATGGCAATGTGTCTTTTACTGTAATAATTTTTTTAAAATTTGAACATTCATTATAGTTTTCCATCACCCATATGTTTATAAATCTTCATTTACATAGGTATAGTTCTGAAGTTTTTTTCTTATAGATGACTGTTGAATTTAGTTAGTTGGAAATTAAAATAGGTCCTTGAAAAGTTAGACTGAAGAATTACTACTGCACTCAGTAAAACCTGTGGATGTCAGCGGCGATATCAGACTTCGTTTCTCTCAAGCAGGATACAAGAATGATTGAATGTGTCCAAATTCAGTTATCTTTATTTCTCAGTAACTTATACTTTAACTTTTTTCACATCTTAGCAGCAAAAGATATGTCCTTGTCTCTGTATCAGGGTATTGAGAAAATAACTTGTATTATCGTTCTCAATTCCAAATACTGATAAATACATTTTGGCTTATCTACCCAAAAAGCCAGGCAAAGTACCTGTGACTTATCTCTTTGCTGATAAGATGTAATTGACATTAGTTTTGATTTGCTTTCACAGGCTTCAACCTGCTATTTGTTAAGCAGACAAAAGCATTAGGTTGAAAAACTCACACACACACACACACACACACACACACACACACACATAATTCAATGCAGCTGGTCACCAGTTATCATTCTAAAGTAAATATATGGACTAATTAGTAAGACAGCATTTAGAAACTTGGAAACGCTGTCTTGCACCCCACCAGCCTCTCACTGTGAGAGCTGATAGAAAAAGCACTGTGGACATTAAAACAACAGAGAAGGCATTTGCCAATTCACACACTGCCAGCATTCTTCTAATGCCCGGAAACATTTCAGTAATGGGATATTTTATAGGATTGTGATACAGCCAAAATATTCACGAGGATACTTCAAAGTTAGGTGGCTATTGGGCAGAAACATCGGAAGCCAACTGGTCATTGTAGACATACAGAGATAGTACTTAGCAACGGAGAGGTATAAATGTACTCTCAGTTTCTAGGATTAGTTTTTCGTTTTCCCCTCAGTACTAGGAACAGAATCCAAGGGCACAACATTGAGATCCCTCCCATACTATCATTCATTTTGAGATAGGGTCTGGATAAATTGCCCAGGCAGAGGAAGGAGGATTATAAATTGGATCATAAATTTGATCCTCCTGCCTCAGCCTCCCAAAATGCAGGGATTACAGGCATGCAACACTATGTCTGGTTTCAGGATCAATTTCTTATCCGTTCTTTGTTTCAGGACTCAGTGCTGAAAATATCACACTCTACCTAGCAAGTGGGGCAACTGTCCATTTCTGCCTGAAAGCCATTTCTTTAGGATTATTTCTATTTTTGAAACTTAAATTCATTAAACATAAAAGTGGAAAACATAAATTTTTCAATTTATAATCTACCCATAACACTTACCATAGCATTTCTTTTATTGTATTGTATACGATTTTTGTCATCTTTAATTGGCAGCTGGTAATGATTTCTACATTGACATTGAAGCAATGGAAAAGGAAATACAAATGTACTTATCTATTTTCTTGGTTGGTTATGTTGCATTCTGTGAACATGATGAATAGGTCAAGTAAACATGCTTTGAGGAAAACCACAAGGGAAATTTTGCTTTATAAAATAATATTAAAACAGCTATATGGCAGAAATAATATTAAGAGATTTAAACACCATTTACTCCCCCCCTAAAATGTAAATTACATTTTACAGATAACTTGACCAGGACTACATAGTGCTTAGTTGAGAGCTAAAATGAAATGATCTGGTTCCAGAGCCAGCGCCCAACCACAATCCGTAAGTCATAGAACTAAAGATGCCATTTGTTTTTCTTTGAACGTATTTCTCAGAGCAAATAATTCATTGAAATTGAGTTTATACAATCCAAATTATTAATGCAAGCAATATCAATGGCTGGCATTGGATATTTAGTATCAGATTTTAATGAGACTAGTGATGTACCACATAGTACGTCAAAGACGTGGCTAAATGGAATGTTCTGAAATAAGTCACTTAACAAACTTACTACCACTACTCAATCTCTTCCTGTTTTTTTTTTAAATTTTTATTAGTATAGTTCATGTTTGCAGTACTTAATGATCACATTCATCATGGGGAGTTTATACATGTATGAAACAACTTCTTTCTTTCTTTTTTTTTTTTGTTCCATACTTTGGTTTTAATGATGAGCACCCAAGTTCATAGTTTGATATCTTGTTTTTAAAGGTATGCTGAGAAATGTAATTCTTTTTTACTAAAATTCTAATTCCCTAACTCAATTCCAATATTTTTTATGTCTACTCCTATGTGCTCTGCTAAATATCTTTAAACTCCACACAATTCAATAAAACAAATATTAGAATTTCTTTCATTTTTAAAGCATTCTTCTGAGCACAAGATGAATAGAATAAGGGTCTCAGCTTCAAGCATTCTGATATAATTATATGTAGAGATTCCCGTTTCACTTACATCACAAGCTGTGCTTGTGGCCCCGACTCAGTGAGGCCAACT
>PVJO010026980.1:0-20326 GCA_004026905.1 Hystrix cristata | reverse complement strand
GTCCTTCAAGGCGTCCTGAACAAGTCCTGATGGCTTGAGGGGCCATCGTTCCCGGGAGACAAGTGCCCCTGTGTAGGGGTGACCTTGTGGTGGGGTGGTCTGCGAGGCCCTGCTGTCCTGGAATCCGGGGGGCTGCCGGTTTGGGACGGTGACTGGAGGTTCCTGGGCATCACTCCAGGGTTTGGAACAGGACGCTGTAAAAACTGGCGACTGGATGTTCCAGCAAGCCCTGCCTCAGCCTTGAAAGGGGACAAGGTGGGGTGGGTACATCTGGGGTGAAGACACCACACATTATCAGTTTCTAGCAGATGATCCTCAAGTGATTAACAGACTGGGCAGAGCCAAGCAGGGATCTGACCCAGAGCGTGAGGCGATAAAGAGACAGATGTAAAACGATGGTGGAGATGCCAGCTCCATCTTGTTGTTCCCTCTGGGCACAGTAAGCTCCCCTCTGGGTCCCAGTCACACTCACAGGGGAGCTGGCAAAGTCTGGTGTGATCCTGCTGGTGAGGCACTCATGAACTGCAAGCCCTGAGCAGGTAGATGGAGGAATCTGTGAGCACTTTCATCCCAGCACTAACTAAATTGCACCATATGTTTATTCCTCTCACTCATCTCCCCAAAGATCTGTGAGTTTTATTTATTTTGTTATCCTCAACATATCACACTGTGTCTGACATACTGTGTTTGTGAGATGGGTGGAAGATGGGTGGATGGCTGAATGGATGAATGGATGGATGATGGGTGGATAGACAGATGGATAATGGATGATCAGTGGTGGATGGATGATAGATAGATGGATGGATGGTGGATGGATGATGGATGGTTGGATGGATAGATGGATGATGATGGGTGGATGGATGGATAGACGGATGGGTGATAGGCAGATGATGGATGAAGGAAAGGATGAGAGATGCATGAGGATAGATGAATGGATAATGGATGGATGGTGGGTGGATAATGGATAGGTGGATGGGTGTGTGGGTAAATGGATGGATGGAGGGATGCATTGAGTGAAATAAGTCCAATCATCCTCCGCTTCTCTTCCTGGCAAAGCCATCCATCATTACTCAGCGAATGTTTATTCAGTTCAGACTTGGTAGAGGGCACTATGAGAGACCCAAGAGACACAAATGAAGCAGAGCCCCTGCCTCACGGAAACCAAATAAAGGTTTCATGAGCAGGGCTTGGGGCCTGACTTCGTAGTCAGCAGCTGTGTGACCACAGCACACTTCCTCAACTACTCCAGTTAAAGGGGACAAGGTGGAGGTGCATCTCCTGGGGCTGCTGGGATTAAAGCTCTTGGCCCGGGGCCCAGGACCGGCAAAGGCTGGGAGCGCTGGCTACGGTTGCTGGAGGAGCCGGCACAGAAACAAGGAAACATGGCACAGGCAGTGGCAAGCAGCACAACAGGAATGTTTATGAATAAAAAGAGAGCAGAGAAACTGATTGAGGGGCAAGCTGGGCATGACTGTCGTGAAGGAACTTGAAGCAAGCTCAGCAGACCGGGACGCTCTGAGGGGCTGGGCATGTCCCGGGTCCACTGGTGGGGGCAGGAGGGCGGCACAGGCAGGAGCCTGCAGCTGCCTGTCCCGGGGCCTGCGGGCGCCTGTGCCCGGGAGAGTCACGCCAGGCCCCGGGCGGCGCAGGGAGAGTTGGGTTTCAGGCTCTGGCAGCGCCTGGGCGGTGCCCTTTCTGCCCGCGTCCTGCCCCCGCCCCGTGGCCCGAGTCGTCCTGCTTCCCCACCACCGCACCTGCCCCAAAATAGCGCCCATGTGAGGGCACAGATTAGACCCCGAGAAAACAGACAGGAGGGGAGCCCGGCATCAAGTGACCGCGTCAGGACCCAGCAGGTATAAAAACCAGCTGGCGGCGGCCTCCACCCGACTGCCCTGACACTGCAGACTGCTCTCTGCTCTCAGACACCATGGGGCTCAGCGACGGGGAGTGGCAGCTGGTGCTGAATGTCTGGGGCAAGGTGGAGGGGGACCTCGGCGGCCACGGCCAGGAAGTCCTCATCAGGTAAAGGAGCCGCAGCCCTCACCCACCTGCAGGCCCTCGGGAGCAGGCTGCCAGGTGGGAAGCCTCCAGGTGAACCGGCTGCCACCTCCCCTTGTCCCCTCAGCTCTGCGTCTAGGAAAGGGGAAGGGTCCATCCAGGCGGCCAGCCCTGGAGGAAGCTGGGGGGTCCAGGCAGGTGGCAGAGCCCACCAGGAAGAGTCCTAGAATTACAGTCAGCACCACGCAGGCTTTGTCCAGCCGCCTTACTTACTGGACAAGGACAAAAGGGACCAGAGGGGAAGGGCCCCCCAGAGCCACAGGTCTGTTAAGGTCCATAAAATGTCAAGGGCAAGAAGCTCTGGAGTTGGCTGTGCCGCTGAGCAGCTGTGGGACCTTTGGGAAGAAAGCCACCCTCTCTGAGCTTCGACGCGCCCCCCCCCCCGCCACACAGAGGGGATTCCTGTCACCTGCATCACAGGAAGTGAGAGTGAAGACGAACACGCAGGGGCCTGGCGTGGCTCCCGAGGTGCAGTGAGCTCCTGAAATGTTAGTGACTGTCGGGGTGATGGCATCTGCACGCGCCCTGTGATCAGAAAGAAGGCAAGGCCAGTTGGTGCCCCCGACGCGAGTGCTCAGGGATATGGTCTCCTCATCGCTCCTGCCTGCGGTCAGAAGCAGCTCCTGAGTATCACAGGCTCCCAAGCTCAGTAAGAGAGCTGGGGCTAGACCCCCACTGTTCCCCCATCTCCCTCCCAGCCCCTCCTCCCATCCTAGCTGGGGCCTGTCTGCCTCCGGGAGGGAGCAGGTCCTGGTGGCCATGAGAGGCAGGCATCCTTGAAGTCCCCTTTACCAGCCAGGATGAGTTGCCCCCACACACAGACAACTCATCCCTCCCTTGGGCAGTGGACAGGCGCAGAGGAGCCAGGCAGGTCTGCCACCTCAAGGCACCCCCGTCCTCGGCCCGTCTCTGGCTGCAGCACTGTACTAGGCCCGTCTCACTGGATGAAACCCAAACCCCAAGTTAACATCAGCCCCCAACCGCTGGTCTCTGGGCCTCGGCCTCTGGATAGAGTGAAGGGACCCCGAGTTCCCCATCCTCCCCTACCCATGGAGAGGGGGAGGACGGTGGGGACAGGAGGGACACCAAGTGCAGAGCGGGGGCCTTGCAGGCGACTGGGGTCCCGAAGGAGCCTTGGTTGAGCAGGCACCACGGGACATCTCCTGCCTTCCCAGGGCAGAGACGAGAGGCCCCAGGCACGCTGCCCTGTCACATGTCGTATACCCATGACCCTGCTCCTGCCTGCTGAGCGTAGGATGGAGGGCAGTGGCCTCCTGGGTGGAGGTGGCCTCTCTGTTCTGGTGAGCCTGGCAAGGTCACATCTCTTGGCCCCGACAGCCACCGAGAGGGGGCGACTTATATGACACGAGGCCTTACACCAAGGATGTGGTTGCAGAGTTTGGAAGGCTGAGGCAGGACACACCTGGGACTTTAGCGGTTTTTGTCAGAGCCAAAGCTCCTGGGACCATGACGTTTAGAAGCCGCTGCTGGTGGCCACAACCTCTTCTGCTCCGGGGAAGAAATGACCACGAGTCCCCACCAGCCGTGGTGGGCTCCAGACCTGGAGCTCCTGGTGAGGGTGACAGTGGTGAGGGAGGCAGGGACAAGGAGCACACGGAGCACACTGTGCACAGGCCCTGGGCTGGGCTCCTGCACTCATTTTAGCCTCCGTATCATCGTCATCGCCACCCTGAACAGAGCGAGGGAGAGACTGCCCCAAAGTTACACAGTTGCAAGTAGAAGGGACACCGGCATCCTGCCCGCCACAGCTGCCCATACCCTCGGGGTCTCCGGCAGCGGGCAGAGTCCTTGAGCCCATGTGAGTTTCTGGCTGGGCCTCAGCACAGGGGATGGTGGGTGACCTTGCTCACTAGCATCCCTGAGGCCCGTCTGGTGTGCCGGGCAGGCAGAGGCAGGGCTAGAACTAACCCAGGAGAGGGTCGGGGGCCTCCGCACCCGCAGGCAGGGTCCCTCTGCCTGCTGCCTGCTGCTGGGGCCGCACCAGGGACGAGGGCAGAGTGGGCTCACGGGACAGGTCAACCTTGGGCTCCAGTGTGGTGCTGCAGTGAGTCCCCCTGTGGCTGCCAGGGCTGGGCCAGAGTGGCGGTCAACGTCTTCCAGACCAAGGCACTTGGTTCGTGTGTGGCTACCCACAGAGGACCCCACACGGCTGAGGTCAGGTGGCCTTGGACCCATCCCCACTCCTCCCGCCCCTCCTCCACCCCGGCGTCCTGACCTTGGCCGTGCCTGTGGTCTTGCATCTGTCAGCACAAGGACTCAGAGATCATTGTCACCAGATAATAATAGTGAGGCGCCAGGGACCCTGGGGGGGGGAGGCGGTGGAGACGCTGGCAGTGACGCAGGCAGCTTGGATGGGGTCCCGGGTCACGGCCAGACACAGGCCGGCCAGGAAGGCTCAGAGCCTTGCCCTGTGAGCCTCTGCAGGAGCACACATGGCGTCTATGGCTATGCGAGTACTCGTGTTTGTGTCAGCTGAGTGTGCAATGGTGATAGAACTGAGCGGTCACAAAGGAAACAGAAGCCAGGGTCCAATCTGCCAGGGCCCTTGGCCTCCTGCCCATTTCCTGGTTCCCTCCCCGGGCTTTTCCCATGAGTTGACACATGTTGGCACAATGAGCACCATGTGGGGTCATGTAACGGACCCCACTGCTGGCGTGGAGCACGTGCATCCCTGCTTGTGCCCAGGACATGGAGCCGGGTCTGACCCGGTCGAGCACTGTGGGCAAGAGCAGAGGGCGTCTCTGCGGAGAGAGGAGGAAATCTGCCTGCCTCTGCACCCCTCCTGTCCTTGGGCACCTCTCACCTGCTGGCCGGCTCCTCTGGGTCCCCACACAAGCAGGCACTGAGGTCTCTGCCGTGCCCAATCATCCCTGCTCCTGAACCACACAGAGGGGAGGCAGTGCCTTCCTGGGGACTGTGGGCCTAGGGGAGGACTGAGTAGCTCTTCTAGTGTCAGTTGCCACCCGGCCAGGCCTTCCTGGCCAGTGCTGTCCTCAAATCCAGGAGCCATCTCGTGCCTACTTCTGGAGGTGGCCTCCCAGGTCTCAGGCATAGTCCTCTGGCCACTCATGGAGCCTGGCAAGAGCAGTGCTCAGTCACCAGCAGGGCTGAAGGTCCCTGCAGCGGAGAAGGGATCCAGGCAGCCTCCTCCCAGCCTCCTCCCAGCCTGACCCCTGAACCTGGCTGGGAACACTGTCCTGCCCTGCACAGTGGAGACGGCGTGAGGGGCTCCTGTCCCCTCTACACAGCCCTTAGCACAGGCGACACAAGTGCCACATGAAAGCCCTTTCTGTCCTGCTCCTTGCAGTGGTGGGAAGAGGAGGGTTAAGGATGCTGACGAGCATGAGGATGACAGCAGGCATCTGCAGCACGTGTGTCCTGTACTACCCACTGCCCTCAGCCAGCACCACCTCCCTATCTCCTCTGTCCATCCCTTGGAGTCGGACAAGGAGGTAGAGAAAGGGGCAGTGGATGGCCAAGGTCATACGGCCAGCCAGTGGGGCAGCAGGGCAATAAGGCCCGTCTCCCGTCCCCTCCAACCCTCCTTCTCCTCTTACCCCATCCCTTCTGACCCCCCCATCCCTCTAACCCCATCCCCTCTGAACCGCTGTCCTTTCTTATCCCGCATCCCCTCTGACCCTGGCCCCACACCCTCTGTGCTGCAGGCTCTTTAAGGGCCACCCTGAGACACTGGAGAAGTTTGAGAAGTTCAAGCACCTGAAAGGAGAGGATGAGATGCGGGCGAGTGAAGACCTGAAAAAGCACGGCACCACCGTGCTCACCGCATTGGGTGGCATCCTGAAGAAGAAGGGGCAGCATGCGGCTGAGCTCGCGCCCCTGGCCCAGTCGCACGCCACCAAGCACAAGATCCCTGTCAAGTACCTGGAGGTAGGAAGGGGCACGGTGCTCCCCTCCTTGCCTTGGTTTCCCTTCTGTGCTGGCCCCAGGATCCAGCTCACCCTGCCTCGGCTTCAGCAGCGTATGGGGAGGGGAGGAGGACGGGGCTCCACCCTTGACACCATCTGCATGGAGGGGACCTGGGCAGGATGAGGGGCCGTCCATGGTCAGAAGAGGTGGAGGTGGAGGCTGGTTAGGCTTGGGCTCTGTCACCCTGCGCCACCAGGAGCCACGACACACGAGACACTCATGGAGGAGCCGATATGGGGAGAAGATGGCAGACTGTGCAGGTAGCCTCAGGCCCTGGGGTGGAGATGAGAGATACACAGAGAGGTCTGGGGACAGCTGGGGTGGGGGGAGTGACAGGCATTTGCCTACAGTTACTCCGAGGTTGGGAACTGCCTCCCCATCTTCCCTTCCTCTGACACGGAAGAGCAGCTTTGGGGTCCCGACCCACAGACTGGTTGCCAGGCATGTAGGCTTCTGTATCCAGCCACAGAGCTCCCTCATGGCCCAGGGTAGCTGCAGGAGCTCTAACCACCTCATCCTTGTTCCAAACAAGAAGCAGAAGAGAGAGGGGAAGTCTCTCTTTTGAGGACCCCTCAAAAAATTCCATCTAATGATTTCATTGCATTGGCTGGATGTCTATGAGGCTAAGTATGCATGGAAGCAGGGAAATGTCATTCCCACTCCAAGTACACTGGAGCACTTGGAGAGGGAACGCCAGTGGGGGAAGGTGCTTGCAGTCTCTGCCTCATTTTACTGATTGGAAACAGGGCTCTGAGGGATGGAGCAGCCCAGGGTCACAGGGCCAGTAAGGGAGGCGGTGTCAGATCCCAGGTCCTTAATTCCCGAGGCTCAGGGTCCCCACTGACACCACTTCCGCCTCCCCTCCAGTTTCTGCCTCCCAGCCGAGTCCCTGGTCCCCCTGCTGCTCCTCTGCTCCTTCGGCCCTGAGTCCCTCCATCCTTGTCCTATCATGGCACCTGCCAGGCTGGACAGTCCACCTCTTCCCAGCCACATGCCAGGGGGACCTCAGCTCCTCGGGCAGAATTTACCTCTGTGAGCTCAGTTCCAACCCAGCACAGGGCGGGCTCTGTGCCCTTGGGGACCTCAGGAGCCACAAGTCTCCCTGTCTTCCACGTCCCTGTCACTGCTCGCCTATCTCGGAACTGGGGCGGGTGAGGGTGGCTGAGTCGCTCCCTGGCCACCAGAGGCCAAGGCTCTTCTGCAGACAAATCAGGGCCAGTGAGTGAGGCACCCAGCAGGTCCTTGGACCCCATGGGGCCAGTGATGTCACACACGGGGACAGCAGCACCCTTGCCCAGCCCCCGCTCTGCCCTGTTGCACTTATGATGTTCAGCGGGCACTGAGCCCCAAGAGGGTGAACGTCGGCATCAACGCCTCCCCCTGCTGTCCCTGCCCTTGTCCTGCCTGTGCCACCTCCCCTTGGAGCCCAGGAACAGTGCGAAATCTGCGCTCAGACCCGGCTTCTGCTCCCTGGTTCACTGTCTCCGGGCACATGTCCAGTCCTGCCACCACCTGCTATGTGACCTTGGTCTGGCACTTGGTTGTCACTGCTGTGAAATGTCACCACTTGGTGCACAGCCAGGTAGCGGCTGGAAACACACACAGCATTCTGTCCCGGATGCAGCCCAGATGCAGATATGCTGGCATGAGGAGTGTCGGGTCTTGGCCGGAAGCCCCTTCCTCTCCTCTCCCTCCCTCCTACCACACTTTTAAACATGGACAGTTTCATGCTGCGCCCAAAACAATCTTTTTTTGAGGTACTGGGGATTGAACCCAAGGCCTTCACACTGAGCTACATACATCCCAGCCCTTTTTTATTTTTCCTTTTGAGACAGGGTCTCACTAAGTTGCCCAGACTGGGCTTGAATTTGCAATCCTCATGCCTCACCCTCCTAGAGTGCTGGAATTACAGATGTGGCCACCACACCTAGCTCCCAAACAGTCTTCACGGCACCGACCATTCTGTCGTTCAGTGCACATAACAGGAAACAGTTTCCTTCTAGACCTCCTGACAGCACAGTTGTGGGTACAGTAGTGAAATGGGGTGCCTCCTCTCTCTCCTGCTCTCACCTGGCCACTGCAGCCCACACTGAGCAGCAAATGCCCCATTTGCAGCCTCAGCACCAGCTCCCCCTTCCCAGGCCTCAGTTTCCCCCTTGGTGAGACAGGAGATGCACCTGGAGTCTTGCACATGCAAGACTCGGTCTGTGCTTGTCCTGCCTTGGCAACCTGCACCCTCTCATCCCCGCAGTTCATCTCGGAGGCCATCATCCAGGTCCTGCAGAGCAAGCACCCTGCGGACTTTGGCGCTGACACGCAAGGCGCCATGAGCAAGGCGCTGGAGCTGTTCCGGAACGACATTGCAGCCAAGTACAAGGAGCTGGGCTTCCAGGGCTGAGGCCCCTGTCCTGGAGTGCCACGTGGTGTGTGCCTCAAGTGTGCGCTTGCCTGGGGAAGTGGCAATGCAGGGCCTGACCTTGTCACCCCAGCCTTCTTCCCCACCCAGCTCTCCTCCTGTCTAAGCCTCCCAGCCACCCTCCCAGTTGCACCTTTGCCCCAAATCTTAGCCGTTACCCAGCCCAGCCAGTGTCCTCCAGTCCCTTGCCCACCCATGGGCAGCCAGGCCTGAGGAAAATGCATGCGGCATGGCAGGTTTGGAGTGACTCATAGTTTCAATAAAGGACTCTGCAGCTTCCCAGTGTCTGCCTGCATCATAACAGGGGTGCGCCTACCTCACCTCACCCTGGGAAGACACAGGCAGTGGATGCTGGGGGGTACAGGGGCCTCATGGACAAAGAGATAGGGCCTGCCATCCTTGGGCCACCTCTCTGTGGCGGATCTGGCAGGGCCGAGAGATGAGGCAAGGGAGTGGGCATGATGGCCTGGCCAGGTGCACAGGACCATGGGAACCCAGGGGAAAGAGGCGGGAGGACAGGGTTATTGTGGTCACCACAGAACCAGCAACATGAGAAGGTCACCAGCTGGCAAGTGGCACAGCTGGGACTCAGGCCACAGCCTGGAAGGCAGCCAGGGTTCTGGCAGGGACATAGGCCAGGCAGCCTTGCTGGCCAGGACAGACCTCCTGGCTCCAGCGAAAGGAGAGGCATGGGGCCTCAGGTGCCAACAATGGCCTGGAGGCCACCACATCCCCAGGGCAGAGATGGCCATGAGCCTGCGGCAGACCCAGGGCCAAGGTAGGTAGTGACAGTGGTGGCCAGGGCAGGAAGAGCCTAGGGCTGGCCGTCCAGATGCCACCTCCCTTTGGGGCCATCTCTGGGAGCCTGAGTCAGGTGTTCGGAGATGTGTGGCCTTATGCCTGCCCTACAGGGTCCCACGGCTACCCCACCAGTGACTCGGGCCACACACCCCTTGGGACTGAGCAACCCTGCCCAGCCACCTCCCAGGGCAACCTAGTCCAGACCCTGAATCCACCAGAGCAGGGTCACAGGGAAGAATCAGTTATGTCACCTATTCCACATTCATCCAGCTAACACTGGTCCAGCACAGCAGGTGAAGAGAGACCCATTTGTACCTTGGCTCTTTCTTCATGATGCCGCTGACCTTCTGTTTTGAGCCCTCAGCGTGGCAGATTCTAAATCTCACCTCATTTCAAGGTTTTCCCTCTGGCCCAGCAGGGTCTTGGCGTCCAGTTCTGGGGGTGTACTTGTGCCCAGCAGTGATGTCATGTGGGAGTGGGGCATGGCCATCTCATGTCCGCAGGGGCTGTTCACACGGGCTGCCAGGGACAAGAGGTGCGAGTCCCAGGGCTGGAGCAGGAGGTGCTGTGTGTTGTTTGGGTTGCGGGCCCCAGCAGGGAGAGTGTTATAGCAAGGCCTAAATGTAGACTCAGAGCATGACGCCCCAGAAGCAGGACGCCCCAGTAGGAGTCTGGTTCTGAAAGTGGAGCGCTATGTGTCTACATGTGTGTGCATGTGTATGTATGTGTCCATGTGTGTGTACACATATGTGTGCACCCTCAGGGAGATGTCCCCTGCAAGGACATCAAGTGTGTGTATAAGTCAGCCTGACTTCTGCTCTTAGTGTGACCGATGTCCCACCCATGTGATCATCTCCTGCAGGCCACCCAGATGGCTTCTGTCACCCAGTTGTCCTGAGGCAGCCCAGAATCATGGCTCTAGGGGAGTAGGTGAGCAATGCAGAGGACACGAGGCAAACCCAAGTGATTATCGGTGGCAAGGTGATGGACCTGCCCGGCCTGGCCTGCCCTGGCCACACAGAGCCAAGGACCCTGGGCCCTGTGACAGCTCTGCACGCATGCGCTTCTGCCCCCTGCTGGTGCCCAGGATAGGCCTTGGGGTTTCTATCTCACACACACACACGTGCACACCACCCACACTGCACACATGCACATACAACGAACAACATACACACATGCACACGACCATATGCACCACACACAAACACACCAAGACATGCACTCACCATTTATTTTGGGTTCCTAGACAAGTGAAAAACATATCTTTAAACCAAACAAAACCATACAACCTTCACTGTTGATCGGTGGCTTCTGCCTGGCTACAGAGTAGCCACGATGCAAACTGCTGTCCACATCAGCCCAGCAGAGAAACAGACAGTAACATGGGCATCAGAGAGCAGGGTTTTCAGGACGTGCTCCTTGGTCACAGAGGGCTCTGCCCCCAGGGCCGCAGCGTGTGCAGACTTGGATTCCTCACCCAGAGCCTCCATGTCCACCACTCACCTCACAGCCAGGGGAGGGGCTCACCCTGCACTCTGGAGTTATGAACCTGTTACTCAGAGGCTGGATTCCAGCCCCAGGGAATCCCCTAGGAGACCTGCGGTCCCTCAGGCTGTGGTGCTTGGTGCCCAGTGTCTCCCAGCGTTCAAACAGCGTCCTGGGAAGGTGTCCTAGCAGCCTTGGTGGGCTTGCAGGGTGGACCCGCAAGGCTGTGGGTGCTGAGGGAGGTTTGCTGGCCATGCGGTGGGGTGGGAGGCCCTGGAACACTTGGAATGACCCTGCACTCACTCACTGTGTTGACATTTCTGCAGCCCCACCAGGTAACTGTCACCAGCTCCATCATCACCCCCGTGACATTAGTCTCAGGCGTCCCCCAGCCAGGCTACAGTGCCCAACCGTGTGGTCAAACCAGCCCAGAGGCCTTTGTTGGATGTGACTAGCATTTAAAGCAGGACACTCTGAATGAGGCAGATGGTACGGCCCAAGTGGGCCTTGTCCCTTCAGTCAAAGGGCCTGAGAGAAAGGACTCAGATCCCCTGAGGAGGGAGAAATGGGCCTCCAAACGGCCTTCGAGCCCCAGCCAGAAGCATCTACTCCCCCTGGTCTCTGCAGGCTTTGTCTTGCTGTCCCCAAAACTGTAAAAGCCAGTCCTTAAACAAACACTCCACATGCATCCCTGCAGCTCTGCTTCTCTGGGGAGCCCCAGCAAGCACCATCTTCGCCCTGTGCATGGATAGAGAAGCTGGCACAAAGTTAGACATCATCCACAACTGCCCAACTGTGAAGGGGCAGAGCTGGGACCAGCAGCCGGGCTCTCTGCTTGAGATCACCTGAGAGCAGGGGGCACATCCTGGCAGGCGGAGCCCTCCATCCCCGCCCTCGTCCTCGAGGCCAAAGGCATGATGGTGACAGCTGAATCCCAAGACCAAATCCCACTCAGCTTTTGGGCAGGACTGGCCAGAGCTCAGCCGGGCCCAGGGTGGCCAGAACCCGTCAGTATGTCTCTCCACAGAAAGATCAGGAACTGCCGCTGTGGCCCCAGCAGGAGGTACAGCCCACGGGCCTGAGTCACACACAGCCACTCAGCCACTTGGCTGGGGCTGCAAGATCCTTTCAACGACAGCCTGGTAGGGGAGAAGAAAAGAGAGAGCAAGAAAGGCAGAGAGAAAGAAGCGATGGAGAGAGAGAAGAGAAAGACAAAGAGGAAGAGAGACAAGGACAGACAGAGAGAGAAAGAGAGAAAGAGGGAGCGGCATAGAGAGACAGGGAGAGATGGGGGAGAGGCAGAGGAGGGAGACAAAGTTCCCTGGGAAGGCAGTAGCAGCACCCTCCTCTCTGGTCTGCAGGGAATCCTGCTGCTCCTGCAGCGCTCCGTACACAGCAGCCTCGCCCACAGTCCTCACTCCCTGCCTGCTCTGGGCTCAGTCCCTGGGCTTGGCCTCTGCCTGTCATCAGGGAGAAAGGACTGCGAGGGCGGCCCTCTCAGGATGGCAGGAAGGACATACTGGGGGCTGAAAACCCCCTGGAAGAGCAGTGGGACCAACCTGCTTCTCTGTGACCTTGGCTGCCATGGGAGTCTGGGAGGAGGAAGCCCAGGTCACTGCTCAACCCATGACTGGCCCCAGGCCTGCCCCTCCTCTGCCTAGTTGGGGACCAGCATCCTGCCTCCCTCCTGGACACTGTCCTGGGGGTGGGACTCTGACGACAGGACATACAGGAGACCATGATGAGTACACAGAGTGTTAGGGTAAAGGTTAGAGTCAAGGTTAGGCTTAGGGTCGGAGGTCAGCTGGGAGGCTCTGGGAGGTCAGGGTTAGGGTTAGAGTTAGAGTCAGGGTTAGGGTTAGAGTTAGGGTTGCAAGTCAGCTGGGGGGGGTCTGGGAGGTCAGATTTAGGGTTAAGGTTAGAGTCAGGGTTAGGCTTAGGGTTGGAGGTCACCTGCGGGGCTCTGGGAGGTCAGGGTTAGGGTAAAAGTTAGAGTCAGGGTTATGCTTAGGGTTGGAGGTCACCGGCGGAAGCTCTAGCACTGGGGAGCGATCCAGAAGCCACAGTAAGACAGTGCAGGGGACTGGGGAAGGAGTCTTCGCCCTGAGGAAGGGGGTCTGGGGAGGAACATGGGGGCCTAGGAGACATGGTTACTTCAGCCAGGACAGTCCCTGTCTTCTGCCAGCCTTCTTCCCCCTCTCCTTCTACCTGGCCCATCATCTGGCTCCTACTGGCCATACTCTCCCCCTGGACCCTGGCTGTTGCCTGGAAGACCCAGTCTTGAGGGGCCAGCCTCCACGAAGTTACTGCAGAGTGCTCAGGGGCCTCGGGGCCTATACCGGCTCCCGGGGCACTCAGGCAGCCCTGCTGCCCCATGGGTCCCTCCCTCCACTGGGGTCTGGCTTGGCATGTCACTCCCCTTTCTGGGCCAAGGTTTCCTCACTACAAACGTGAAAATCACTTTACCACTTTCAGCTCAGTTTTGTGGTGGACTGGGAAGACAGGACTTCCTGTGTCATAGTCCCAGCATCTCTGGGGCCCAGGGTCCTGAGGAGAAGCAGCACGGCCACTAGAGGGCACTGGCAGGCCACTCTACTTCCTGGTGGGACCGCGAGGAATTGCCGCAATCCACCTCCTCCTGAGGGCTGAGCCCTGCAGACCCAGAATGGGCAAAGGCAAGAGGCACAGGCTAAGGGTGACCTGGGGGTTCAAGCAAATCTGAACTTTGAGGTTCCAAACAGAGCTCCTCGATGAGAACTCTGGGTCTCCCAGGGCGATGAACACTGGGAGAGACCTGGTTAGCACGGAGCCCCTCTGAGACCACTGAGACCTTGGAAGAGGTCTACACAGAGAGGCCACACTTCCTCTGGCACAGTGAGAACTTCGTGAGCACTGTCTGTCCCTGGTGACACCGGGACCCCTCTGCTCCAGGAGACCTGGTCTGTATGTGGCTGTTCTCTTGCCATGTGACATTTAGTAAATCACTTCCTGTCTCTGGTCCCAACCAGCCTTGAGAGGCTGAGAGGATCGTGGAAAATAAGGGCCTGGGAATGAGGCAGGCTTGGGCGTGGACCCTGTTCTCAATCCTCTTCCCAGCTGTGTGACCCTGCGCCTCTCTGTAAGTCTCCTAAATATCTGTGCAATCCTTTGCTCTGAGTCTGCTTTCTTGGCTCTGTTTGGAGTTCCGTGAGGGCCAAGCTCATGGCTGCATGGCTCACAGACTCAAAACACTCAGTTCATGCTTGGTGCCAGCAGGAACATGACCTGGTATTGTTACTACTCCATCCACCTACTCATACACAGCACCCCCCATTACATGGATGCAGGAATCCAGGCCCAGAGAAGCTCTTCACCCAAGGTCACAGAGCCACATTGTGGCAGAGGCTGGGACCTGGGACTGAGCACCGGCTGATAGCTGACTTTCTGGCAGATGGAGAGCTGCATGGTGGCCCTCCTCAGAGACCCACACCCAGGCTCCAGGAGCCTGCGGGGTTATTTTAGGTGGCAAAGGGGACTCAGAGATGCAATTAAATTAAGAATCTGGAGCAGGGATGCTATTGTCGGATTATCTGGGTGGGTCCTTCGAAATCCCAGGGATTGGAAGAAGGAGAAAGAGACAGGACCTAGGAGGCAGAAGGAGAAAAGGCCACGTGGAGGACACAGGACAGAACCTTCTCTGTAAAAGGTGGGGAAACAGCCTGCAGATGCTGTCAGCAAGATGAGAATTGTGTAGGGCATCACGTGTGTAAGCTGTCCAGCTGGTAACCATTTGCTATAGCATCAGAGGAAACCTATCTACTAACCATTTGGGCTCAAATATGAAGTATCCCCAAGGCTCATGTAGGAGCTGCAACCACAAAATACAGTGAATGTTTAAAAACATTTTCAGTGTATTACAGTAAAGGACACCTTGCCATGAATCTCCTCAAAATCCTCCCCTCCCACTTTGAACACACTCATCCCATCATCCTTGTTCTTGTAGCTTTCTGCAGCAGCTCTGGAATCCTCTCTCATAAATGTCTTTAGTTGCACTGTCCTGGCTGCCTCCTGTTAGGTTTACGCGGCGGGAGGGGGAAGGGAAAAGGCTGAAGACACTCGCCGTAGGAGAAAGCTTTATTAAGGTGTTACAGCTTCCCCGCCTCACTCGAGTGAGAGTGGCCTTTTATCCCTTAGCTGCCCCCCTCTTTCATGACGTTGGAGGCTTGAAAGTGTGCATTTAGGATTGGTCCTTTCTGTATGGGGTGACCAGGTAGTGGACACCTCCCCTGGGCAAATTGGCGCGACGGACCTAGTTGAGGACCCTAGTCGGGGGAAGAGTCATTGTTTCGGCAGGAGATTCTGGCATAGAGACGGGGGGAAGGGGCTTTGTGAGAAACCAGCAATGGCCATTTTGGCATCTGGGGAGGGTCATCCTAACACCTCCATGTCCTGAGTCCATTCAAAACATTGACCTTTCATGGTCTTTTTGACTTTGGGGAAGAGCCAGAAATTGCACCATTGAAAATGCAGTGACTAAGGTGGATGAGAACACAACGTCATGTTTTTATTTGACTGAAACTGGTGTAAACAGCGGGCCATGGAGGCACGTGCCTGTAATCCCAGCAATCAGGAGACTGAGGTAGGAGGATCACCGTGAGTTCATGGCTAGCCTGGGCCACATAGCAAGACCCTAAAAAGAAAAAAGAAAAAAAGAAATTGCCATAAACTGTAGACTGCTTCAGGAAGTGGCAGGCGCAGTGGGACAATGTTGTTGAGGGAGATCAGTGGTGATGTGTCTCATTGTGTAGTCTTTGAACACACCTCGTAATGAGGCTGGACGCCAGTGAGACAGGACTGGCCGTGTCACGGGCGCTGACCCTGTGGTAGATGATGTCATTGCTAAATTCACTGCTGAGGGCAGCAGGAGGGGAGGTGTGGTGGGCGGAGCAGGGAGGTTTTAGTACAGTTAGAAACAAAGGAGCTGAGTGAGATACTCCCTTCCCCAAAGCTTAACCATAAACATCATTTTAAAGAATGTCTGGGCTTCCATCTTCTTAGAGGAAGCCCCAAATATAAACATCATTTTAAGGATTATCCAGGCTACCATATTCTTTTGTTTTGATGCTGAGGATCGAACTCAGGGCCTTGTGCTTGCCAGGCAAGTCCTCTACCACTTGAGCTAAATCCCCAACCCCTACCATCTTCTTAAAGGAGGAGCAAAACATAATAACAAAAGCCTAAGTGATCTTCCTGCCCTGGGGGCAGGGTCTGGGGGTGAGAAACTCCGTGGGAGGCACCTAAAACTCACAGGTGGCTACCCTTTAAATTCAGGGAGCCTGAGTAGGCCATTCGCTTTTCACTTTTCACTCACGCATCCCTTGTGACCCTTTTGCCTTTTGCTGCTATCCTTTTTTCCCTTCCTGCCCTTCTCCCTTTCCCTTGTCCCAGCTGCTGCCTTCCTGGAGATCTCCAATAAATGCAGCTACCTACTACCTACTACAGAATGTACACTTGGAATTCTTTCCTCATCCTAAACAAGAACCTGGACTACCGGCTGCGGATTTAGCTCAGTGGTTAGAGTGCTCACCTAGCAAGCACAAGACCCTGAGTTTGATCCCCGGCACCATTTTGGCCCACTCAACTATAACAGTTTGGGAGGTGTACCTGCCCCACCCCTTCCCCACTGGCTCTTGGGTTTCTGTGTCCAGGCTGCCAGGAAGTGGGCAGCTTTCCTTTGACCTGCTGGTGCCCTTCCTCCTAGATGTCCCTGTCATGCAGCCAGAGACTGTGGACTGAAACCTCTAACCCTGAGCCAAAATGACCCCCTCCTGCCCCCCACAGCTGTTTTTCTCCAGTGTCTGGTTGAAGTGGCAGGAGCTGGCTGACATGTGGGCAGATGTAATGGTGTCCCAAAGGCCCCAGCAGCCCCTTTCCGCAGGAACACCTCCTTCCTGCCCCCCAGGACCCTGACAAGGCCTCTTGCACTTCCAGCCCAAGCCCTGCCATCCAGGCTTGGTGCCCAGGACAAAGACAGATGCCTGCTGCATTTGCAGTCCTGGGCCACCTTCTGGTCCGGCCATGAGTGTTGGGAGTGTCTGATCTGCGCCCATCTTCAATCTGAGGACACAGGCCCACATGGCCCCAGAGATCCCAAGGGGTGGGGGCGGCCTCATGCCTGCGCCCTGTCCCTTTGCTCTGAGTAAGCTCCTCTGGGCACCCCCACGGGCCAGCAGGGTCTGGGAAACCACACCAGGACACAGCCCAGCTGTGAGGGCCATGGGGAGCAGCTCTTCAGCAGCCTCCAGCCTGGGAAAACACCCAGCTTCCTGTCCCCGCTCTGCTTCCCATCCTTGTCCCCACAGCTGCTTGAAGATCCCCAGAGGCAGCAGCTGCGGAGCAGGCAGAAGGCAGGAGCAGTGCCGTCTGGGTCCCCCGGAGCTGGGCCTGCCTCAACCTGCTGCCCTGACCGTCTGAGGCAGCTCCGCCCCTGGGTCACGTTGTGGGAGAAGCTGGAGAGGGCAGGGTGGTCACGGGTGGACTTCACCCTTTGCTGGGGTGACGTGGGGCACAGCAAGGTGACCTCATCGCCCTCAGACCTGACGGCTTTCTGAGGAGTAGGACAGCCGCCCCAGTCACTCTCCCCTCCTGAAACCCAAGAGGCCACTGTCAGCAGTGTCACCACACAAAGGGACCCTCAAGAAGTCTGGCCCCACCCACAGGAGAGGAAGCTGGAAGGGCAGGGTGTGTTGGACCGGCAGGTACTGGTAGACATGCTCAGGCACTGGGCTTATTCCTTCCAGCAGGTCCCCTCCCGCCCTGAGCCCTTGAGAATGGGACGCCACCATGATTTAGACAGTGAGGACCCAGGGGGTTTTAAACTGCCCTGGGGAGATGATGGGGGCTATCAGGGAGCCCCTGGGCCACAATAAATGAGGGGAAACAAGCTCAAGCGCACAGGCTCCAAGACCCCGCCACCCACCTCACCCTACTTTATCCTCAGGCCTCATTTACGAGCTGTGAAAAATGATGCACTAAGAAAGGCAACTAGAGGGCTGGGGATTTAGCTCAGTGGTTACAGTGAGTTCGACCCCCAGCCCTTACCAAAAAAAAAAAAAAAAGGAAGAAAGGAAACTAGGGGCTGGTGCCCTTCTAGGCCTTGGGAAGAGGCGAGGAGAAGAAGCCAACCAGTTGTGTTTGGCCTGGGTCGAGCTCCCTGTGGAAGGAAAGGAGAAGCCTGAGGCCTCCTCCTCAGAGTCTGAGGAGGAAGGGCAGCTAGTGGAGTGGAGAATCAAACCTTCCTGGAGTGGCCAGTCAGGACAGATGTCTGGGTCTCTTTCCAGCTCCTTGCTTTACACCTGAGGAAACTGAGGCCTGGAGAGGGAGGGCCCAGAACAGACTGCCTGGCTAAGGTCTGATGTTTCAGGTGCTGAGTTTTAGGACAACAGCAAGGAATGACCAAGACCACCGCCTGCTTGACCAAGCTGGGTCTCGAAATTAGCCTGCCCCCCAGGGAACGGAAATGGCTCAGAGAGGTGTCTCCCCGGTGTCACGGGAGTCCGGGGTTCAGGATGAGTTGCAGGGGACAAAGCAGATCCATGAGCCAGCCAGGCTTGGATATAGCCAGGCGTGGCTGAACCCTGGTGAGGGCCGGCCCAGAGCCCCTGACTCAATAGTGACACAGCCACTGTAGGCTGTTTGTCTGAGAGGTTTTGCTGACAGCAGTGCAAGAAGCTGACAGTCTGTTCCCCAGAGGCACAAGAAGGATCTCTTTAAATTGCAAATCTGATCCTGTCACTCCTTCACACCCTGGATGAAGGCACAGCATGTTTAGTCCTTCCCACCTACCATGCAGCCATCCTTTGTTTTCCGGGATGTAGTGCAGGGTGAGAGGGTCTTCCCACCTGGACCATGTCCCACGCCACCTACTACCCAGCTCTGGTCTCACCCAAAAAGGGGAAGCCTTCCCCAACTACCTCCATGGTGTGAAGAATCCACAGCATCTCCCTCCCCCAAAGCCCCTTGGCCTCAGTCCCGATAGACTCAGGAGTGGGACAAAGCAGCAAAAGCAGGCACGAGGTCCTGGGCCGGTGCCACCTACTTCTCACTCCCTGACTTCACACCCACTTCAGTAGCTCTATGAGGACCCAGGACTCGGATCAAGTGAACCTGGCAGGCTGAGTGCCCTGGACATCACGGTGCCAAAAGCCTACCCTGGCCCGGCCTCCAAGCTCAGATGGCGGAGGCCGCTCACCGTCTGGGCTGTTGGCTGCCAGCAGTGGAGGAAACAGCCTCCATGTGCTCAATGCCACAGCAAGGTCTTCCCCTGTGGGAGAGCCCGACAGGAGGACAGTATCAAGAGCGTCATGTCACAGATGGGGAGACCGAGGCACAGGCTATCCAAGCACAGATGCCTGGCCCTCACCCAGCCCTGCCTGGGATCATGGGGAGGGACCACCCGTCCCCGTCCTGATCGCTCCTCACCCATGGTAGCAGAGGACAAGACCCCTCTGCAAAGGGACGCCTGCCCCGGGCACACAGGGCTGGAATCCCATGCCCAAAGCCTCCCCAAGCTTTTGTCAGCCACAGGGAGAGGTAGGTCACCACGGAAACCTCAGGACTCTGGGACGCAGACCACTGGCTTTCAGGAAAACTTCCCATGGTTCCCTGGGCCCCATGCCACCAGGCAGGTGCACGCTGGTGACGGAGATGCCCCCATCCATGGGAGCAGCACTGCAGAGGAGGCCATTGATGACTGATTGTGGGGTTGTATCTCTAATTAAAACATGCGCCAGGTGCCAGTCAGAAGAGATCAGCTCCGAGCCTAAGTCTTCACCCCAGGCAGCATCCTGAGTCTCTTCTGTAGGGCCCGTGATTCAAGCTCTCTGAGGCTCTCCCCACCATGCCCAGGAAGTGCAGCCCTCTCGCTGGCTATGGGCAGCAGGCTGAGCTGTGGTGACCGTCAGACCTGCCTCCACTTAGCATCCCATCGTAGTCACCCAGGCAGTGTTAGAACTGTCCTGTCTGGGCCTCACCCCTGACCTATTAACAACAGCTCTGAGAGAGGCACCCAGACCAGGTGGTTTGTAAAAGCTCCGCCCAGGTTCTGACATGCACCCCATGCAGGGGCCACTTCTAGCCTCTTCTTTATACAGATGGGGAAACTGAGGCCCCCAGAGGAGAGGGGACTCATCCCCGGCCCTGGTCATGAGGTGCTTCCAGGACCAGAACTTCTCCATTCCACTGACCATCCCAGCTCCAAATGGCTCAGAAGGAGAGGCAAGTGGCTCTGGGGGTTCCCAGAGGCAGAGAAGAGGGGATACTGCTCAGAGAGCACTGACACCATATCCTTCCTGGCCAGGATCATGGGGTGCAGGGCAAGAGCCCCAACCTCAGCCTCGCCCCTCCTGGAAGCTGCAGAAGGCAGAGACCTTCCCAAGGAAGGTAGGTAAAGACCACAGCCCAGGGACCACGGGGAAGCCCTATGACAAGGCCCTGGGAGGAAGTGACAGCTACTCCACCCGTGACACCAGGAAAACTAGACCCTAAAGTATGTGAGGGGACTGGCAGAGCTCCCCACAGGAGGGAGCAGGGCACCGTCTCTCCATGCAAGGCAGTTGGGGTGCTGCCGACTGAAGGGAC